>PVIR01015607.1:0-38688 GCA_004026965.1 Petromus typicus
CTCTTAAACTAGAATGATCAGTACTCCATGGAAATCAACTTATTCTTACTTTTAACTTCCAAATATGAAAGAAAATTCATTGCATTCATCTTTCTGTGTCTGATTTATTTCATTTAGCCTATTCTCCTACATTTCTTTTCATTTTATTTCAAATTCTAAAACTTCATTCTTTATGGTAAAATAATATTTCTATATCATATATGGTGCCTACTATAATTTTGGCATGCTGTATATATTTGTTATATTTATTTCATTTCCTTTAGATATACACAGGAGGATACCCTTATCAAATGATAGCTCTCCCTCCAAAAGAACTATTTGAATATTTCTTTTAAAATAATTCATAATACTGGTGGTAATCATAGGGAATTTCTCATTCACCAGAAAACTGAAAAAGAGAATATAAAAAACTTATTGAAATGAAGTATGCTACATCTCATTGACTATATTTAGAACACTTCTTTCCAAGAATACCAGATAATTTACAATTGTGACTGATACTTCAGCTGTCCCTTAAGTTACTCTGTGCTTCAGAGAAACTGGCATTAGCACCATTACAGTGGTGCAGCTGCAATGAGGGATTTCTCTTTCTTTTGCCACTTGCTTCAAAGTGTAAATATGGCAATCATGTCCAAAAACATGCTCAGAAAAATATAAAGAAAGAATCACAGATTCTGAGTGTTGTAATTCTATTGATACAGTTTGTAATGGTTGGAAATGACCTTGCCAGCTTACTAACACTGGAGACTGCGGAGTGCTCTATGTACAGCAGCATGAAAAGGAATATGGTGCTTTGATGAAATCACAAAGTCAGTGAATCAATTTAAGGGTCATCAATTCTCAGAAATTTTAAAGAGAAAATATATTACCCTGAGGGTCTGAACAAGTTATAATAATGGTTTTCATTTTCTGCTAAACCTCTACTTATCCAGTTGTGTCTTATACTGGTACAAATCCCCATTATGGAGTGCAATCACGATGTGTATATTTAATGTACCAATAAAGATAATTAAAAAAATAGAATTTAATAAATAAACCAAGAAATATTAAGTAGACAAAAGAACGGTGAGGATTGCACACAACAATCAAAGAAGTGTTGTAAACAATACAAATAAGCAACTAATTAGAACAACATAAAAAGATGACTGTATTTAAATCTTCATGTTTGAGGTAAAATGAAAATAATTTTAAAATGGAATAAAATAAAATTTTCAATCATTCCTGACAGGAATGTAGGATAAAATATTACTGTTGTCCTCTTGAGGTCTTTGAGGAAATGGGTTTAGGCTGGAGGCTGAGAGAGTGAGGTCTCAGAGTTAGCATCGGACTTTGGGGAGGTTTCAGAGAAAACTTCTGCTTTTATTAGGCAATGCACACACTTATGAATCAAACAGCACGGGGAGTAATCATACGGGTTGGATACAGATGGACTGAACTTTGCAGAGAGCCCCGCCCTTGTACAGGTGAGTATGGTTTGGTTGCATGATATTGGCAGAGGGAGGAATCACAACAAGGAAGGTAGGGTTAAACTCCAGAGCACCTTAAACCAGTTTCTATTATTCCCTCTGTGTGCTAGGAGACATAAGTGGGGTGTACTCCACCCAACCATGCCTAGATTTTATCTTTACAGTAAGGAAAGAGGAAGAGGAAGCATGAACTCTGTTAAAGAACTACTTTTCAAAAAGAGAAAATGCAGGAACCTATGCATGTATATATTTTCAATAAGTTTTTTTCCTGAAAAAATGATCAAGGAATGAAAAACATTTATTTGAATTGCAAGAGAAGATAAATATATTTTCTGCTTTTTTTGTTTGTTTGTTTTTGTTTTTAGAAAGGGCCTCATTTTGTAGTTCAGTCTGGCCCTGAGTTCAGCCTTGAACTCACAGCAATTCTCTTGCATCTGCCTCCCAAGTGCTGGGATTACTGTCATGAGGCCACCCACCACACCTGGCCCTGTAGTATGTGGTTACTTGGGATCGAACCTTGGCCCTTGCACTTGCAAGGCTGGCACAGGAACCATTGAGCTAAATCCCCAGCCCTATTTTCTGTTATTTAATTTGGAGTAACACCATGTGTGGTTAGCAATTCTTTGAAGTGTAATCATTGTTTTTACTAGAAAATCGCCTTCCAAAATAGGCAAAACATAGCCCAAAATGACTTATCCATATTTTAAGAAAGATTGTTATGATGTGAAGTCACTATCTCTGCTGGAAACAAACAAACAAACAAACAAAAATTTCAAAAAATAAACAAATAAAAACACTAGTAACAAAGGCTCAAAAAAAATGTGCTTCTCATGGTTTATAAAACAACAAAGATTTTAAACTGAGCCTTATTCATTTGCAGAAGGGTAAAATTACATTTAAAGCCCTCAGACTAATTATTGACATTTATGATGTTCATCACCAAAAAAGGGCCTGAAAAACCTTTACATTTTTTCATATATGTCTTCTTTTATTTATTTTATAGATGTTATGATATTTTGACAACCCTGTTCAACAGTGGGAAAGACTCCCTCTACTGGGGTTAGGAAGCACCAAGATGTTATTTCCATAGCATACACAGCACGCCAATACTATCCCTGCCCTAGTTTCCAGGCCAGATACCCAATCTGGCAGAAACATCCCAGTATCCCAGATACCCACAGAATTACTCAAACTGGCTAATCTTGAACTGTTTGTTCTGCTCTATCTTGTCTTTCCCAAGAAAACTCCAGTAAGTTCTCTGGCCTGAACATTCTCTGGGCCCCTGGCTCTCATGGCAAAACACTTTTCTTTTGGGAAATACTAAGCAAAGCATAGTGTTACACAATGTTAGATAACATTAAGCTTTCTATAATTACACAGAATCACTTCTATGAATTAAAATCAAGGAATAATTTTGTAAGGCATGGAATAGATCTGAAACAAGAAAAAATATTTTGTTCTCTTGAAGTAAAAGGTTAGATCATGACTGACAAATTACAGTAATGTCAAAACTCTTGATGGCAGGTAACTTCCTCTCTTAGATATTAACCACTAAAAAAGGGCACAATTAGATTCAGGGACTATCTCTTTCAAATCTGGTTGGTGGAAATACTGATGTGTGAATTTTACAGAGTAATGGAAACGACAATAACAAGACTTGCTGGTTTCTTTTTTCTTTCTTTCTTTCTTTTCTTTATTCTTTCTTTCTTTCTTTCTTTCTTTTCTTTCTTTCTTTCTTTCTTTCTTCATTTATTTTCTGTCTATGATGTATCTATTATGAAGTAAAAATTACTGAAGAAGCCCAGAATGAATTGAGGAAATTCAAGACAGTTTTGGGTGAGGAACCAGGGTTAGTATTTCTGCATACTCTACTGAGAATAAGACACATTCTGAACTAGAACCAGCTCATTCTGTTTGCTTTATCAGCACATGTACTAACATAAGAACTAGTTGGAGGTCATGTGACCAAAGTTCAAGAATGTTTTAAAAGTCACACTGAAATAGTTCCAGTTTTTCACAAAACTCCTATGAAAGATCAGACCTAAATATTCCTCTTCTTCCTATATTCAACCTGCTAATCATTTTATAAATAAAATATCTTATTTTATAAATTATTAATCTGAAATAAAATATTCTGCAAATAAAGAATAAAGTCCAAAATAACAGTGGATTAATATACAAGAGTAAAGGAAAAATCACCTTAGCTTGAAAGTTTAAGTAAGACAAAAAACTCTAGAAGTTGTGCATCAAACAACTGTTAAAAACACATGATCCTAGCTTCTCTCTAGCGGTTTAAATCTGAATAATATTTTTGTTGCTAAAATACTATTGAAAGTTTGATATTGAAACAATTTACTATATCAACCATACTACATAATTTTGTAACCCTTAAATACCAAAATTTTCTTTGTTTTGGTAACAATCATACTTCATAAGCTTTTTATGCGGTTCATGTCTACAATGCCAGCACTAGGATGACTAAAATAGGAGCACTTTGAGTTCTAGACCAGTTGAGGTTATTCAGAAAGATTTACATTTCAGAAAACAAAACAAAACAAAAAAGTAAAATAAAAATCTCAAAATATAAATAAAATCCTCTGTATTGAAAATATATGCTTGAATTTTTACCTGTTTTTTTAATTATAAGGTTGATAGTTCTAGATTAATTATACTTATATCTAACTAAAAAATACTCTAACAAGCCCCTCTTACACTGGAGCAATTAATATTCAAGAATTTAATGATAGAATAGAATAACTCACCAATAAAAGATAAAAGAGCTAAATGTTAGATCTAAGTCCAACCACATCATTACTTAATTGACAATTAATAAACTAAATCCTTCAAACAGAACAAAACGAGGTAACCAGAATTATTAAAATGATGTTATCTTCACAACAGCAAAATTTTAAAAAATCTACAGTAAATAGAAAGATGTATTATTGACATTAAATGAATCACATAAACATATCATTTAGATTTTAAACACTGCAGGGTTAGTGTGACTAAAGATGGATACAGTAAAATTATGAAAAAAATCAGCTAATAAAATAACCAGTCCAGAGGTCATAATACTTAAACAACAAAATACTTTAACAACAATGCTTTAAATTATGTGAAAATAAGATATTTAAGAAAAGTAATGAAAAATTTTTCAATAATGGTTAAAATATGTAAGATTATTTCTTGTTTTTTTAAAAAATTCAAGTCTTTTTTTGGTACATTTTGAATATACATCATCATCACATTCAACATTGAGAGTATTTACCAGAATATGACATGACTTATTCTCATGTTCCCCTCCCTGGCCACCCTGCAACACCTATCTCTTTATAAACATAAGCTTTGTTTCTTTTTTTATCATTACCACATTCTTTTCTCCTAATTAGTTACCCCTACACTCTATTTTCTTTTAAATATTTTCTATTTCACAATATCAACTATATCTACTCAAACTCATTTACATCTTCATTTTCTCATACTAGAAAAAAGATATAATATTTACACATCTGTGACTTATTTACCTCACTTATGAGTATGTCCTTAAGATATGTTCATTTGAGTATTAATGACTCAATATTATCATTTTTAGTGGCAGGATAATATTCCATTCTATAAAAGGACCACATCTTCTTTATACAGTCTCCAGTTGATAGATATTTTGGTTGTTTCCATGATTTAGCAATCACAAACTGAGCTGCTGTAAACATGAGTGCACATATGTCGTGAAATTATTATGAGGGACCTGATGTAAAATTGGCTATTATGAAGAGCGGACTCTTAATTTAGTATAAAAGAGCTCTCATGAAAACAAATATCCACTTTTCTTTACTCATGGCTAACATACTGATTAGTTTACAATTAGATAGAAACTTAATCTTAATGTTATTATTTTTATACGCACTATTATTTTGGGAAAGTATCATTTTATTAAACTATCTGAGTTTCTTTTTCTTCTGGTAATGCAGGAGATTGAATTTTATTAAAAGATTCCCCAATATGTACTGAAAATAGCTTGAGGGAAAAATCAAATGAATTTAGCATAAAGCACCTATTGGGATGTTTAAGAAAAGAAAGTCAACATTTTTATAGGAAAAAAAAACCAGACACATAGAAGTGATAGTAGCATATAAATAACAACATTGAAAACCGGTAAGGATAGGCTGGGCATTGCAAATCAGGATCCTAAATGAAGCAAATTGATAAGTCACTCCTAGAAAGAAAAAAAAAAATCTTTAAATTTAAATGTTTGGAAAGACAATATTTATACAAATCTCGTGTGTATGGGGGGGGAGATGCGATAATGTTTTTAGCCAACTATTTTAAAACATAATTGAAAGAAAATATCAGAGAATGATGAGCTGAGAGTTAGGACTGTGCTAAAAATTAATACTATAAGTTTGCAAAAGGATGCCTAAATATAGAGAACATAATCCTCACACTGAGTTGCTATGCAAAGTCGTGTGATATTTTTAAAATAAACGGTATAATAAAATTTACTTTTACTTTAAATATGAGGTAACACATTGACCATAGCCTATGAAAATAAATTCAATGTCATTTTTAATTAGAATCATACAAATTAAATCTATAATGACAGAAATCATACCAAACAAAAAATAATTATTTAACATGTTAGCCCAATACATTTTTGATATAGGGAATACTATTTATAATTGCTTAACTTATTTTTTATCTATGTAGAATATATATCTGTGCATGTAAATTTCAGGGCTCACCTACTTGTCAGTCTGAACTGGAACTTGAGATTCTCCTGCCACTGTTCCCGTGCTGCTGCTGGGATTATATTAGGTGGCATCATGCTCAGATCTAAAATTATTCAAGTAAAGTTTACAATCACAAATCAAAAAGAAAAATAAATGTGAAAAGAGTTGATTTTGAAGTGGTTTAGGTTATTTACAACATTAGAAAAGGCATGTATACAAAATGGATATGAAACAAAAAAAATCTGAAAATGTACATGATATGCCATTCTAAAAATAAATTAGAATAAATAAGAATAAATTAGAATTGTTTGTGCACATAAAACAAGTGAAATTACTATAAAAAGGTAAATAATTGTACAATTATTTTTTCTTGCATTTAATGTTATTTGTAAAATTCTTATGATTTTTAAAATTAATCTGTGATGATAGTGTTTGGAGAATCATATTTTGGTGCTGGGGCCATTGACAACACAATTCTCATGTTAGTCAAAACCTTTACCATTGAACTATATTACCAACATTAAGACAGATTTCAAAGTTGAATTACTGATTATAGACACAGCAAGGAGAATTTGATTAAATTTTACAAACCATGAATATCATTCTTTAAAAATAATGAAATGATATTTGATTTTATGTAACAGTAAGTACTCTTTTAATAGCTGAATTTTTAATCATATAATAAAGTTAGAAAAACATTCCTTATCATAGCCTTGATCAGCAGTACTTCTCTGAAGTAAACCTTGAGATATTTAACGACTGTGGCTCCCTGAATGTGGAAGACTCATCTCAGAACATGGTGACTCACATCTGCCCCATAGTCCAAGTTGTTATATAAGCTCAGGTTTCCTTCCATGTTGTTTATGTCAATACTCCAGCCAATATAACTGCTCAGGAGACTGATGTCTCTTTACCTGTGAAGTTACTTCACTTGTGTTCATAATGATAAATTATTTAACTGCAGAAAACAAAGTTCAGAGTTTGTAAGATGTACTCACAGTGGACCTGGATCACTGGCTTATTAGATCCTTAAACTGGATCCTTAAAGCAACCCTTTTTCCTCCCCCAACCTAACATGGCTAAAGGAATCATTACCAACAATGGGAAAAGTTATGTTAAATTACTACTAAAGTTCTTGTGATCTTTCAATACAAAAACTGTATTATACATTTTAAAAGAGATTTGAATTTTTATTTCCTATACCTATAATACTTAGGTGAATCAGAGGTTTTCATATGTGATTATGATTATCCTGAAATTTCTGGAGTAAAGAGACAATCAACATTCATGAGCTACAGATTGGCTTTTCCACTGCAAGGACACAACACCGAAAACACTCTACTTAAATGAGAGGTTGAATTTACTCACACTTTCAACCAATGATCAGGTTATTTATTTGCAGAACCTAACAATTAATCCTTTCTGGATAGTTACTACATAAAGATTCAATCAAAAATGGGCAACTGACATTAACAGACACTTCTCAGAAAAATAAATAAATAAAAAAAGAAGAAATACGTGAGCAAATCTTCAACATCTTCAGCTAGGAGAGAAATAAAAATAAAATAATAATGAGATTTGAGCTTACTCAAGAAAGAATGATTATCACAAAGAAATCAAATAATAAATTCTGGAAAGACTGCAGAAAAACAAATCATTTCACATTCACTAGTGGTAGAAGTAGTAAACCTGCCAAAACTGTAAACCATTAACAAATATTACAGCCAAAACTTTTCAGTCATATTATAAATGATAAAAGCACTAAAATACAAAATGTAAAGTTCTACTTTCTCTAATACATCCAGTTTAAATATGTAATAATTTAAATCATTTCCTTCTGAAAGAATTCTTCGTGGTTTAATTATTTTACTCATCATCTGAAAGTCCACACAATTTGACTACTGGATTGTCATCACTTTTTTGAAAAATGGAAAGGAATTGCCTAGCTAATGACATTTTAGTTTAATAAAAAGAACGTTGTATGCTGTGTTGAAAAGAATGAATTGTTAGGTATATATGGAGAAGAACAAATGATGGGAAGCGTGATTATCTCAGAGCCTCTTCACATGTAAGACTGAGATAACACGCTGTTTATTGCACATGTATCTATCTACTCCCAAAGTTCACATCAAATTTGGAAGTACAGATAAAAATTAAGGAGTGAATCTCTGTTTATTTTATTTAAATTATAAAGAGGTACCCATTCATTATTTTTTTAAAAATTTATAAAAATTTTGGTGTGCATGAAGATTTGTTCAGTAATGGCATTGATATTTTACTTCTGCTTCAGGTGAACTACTCTCTTCATGTTTTTAACTCAGAACTACACAATGTAAAGACTGTAAAATAATCCTCACCTCATTGTTAACATTTTAGTTCAAGTTATCGTTAAAGTTTATAACAAATCCTGATTTATTTCTAACTTTGATCCTATAAAACGTTAAGAAAGTGGGAAGAGTTTTACTCAAAATTTAATATCTGTAGTAAATTTTCAATAAAAATATATAGACTCAAATAGAATATCAGTCAAACACCACCTAAATGTTACTATTTACTTGGGGATTATTGCATGAAAACTAATATTGTAATTGTTTGTTTTTATGTAAAGTTTTATTTTTTGTAAAAATAAAAGCACTATTTAACACTTACTCATAATTTTCATGTACTGCTGTTAGGATCAATAGCAATAATTTGTTTTGTTTTCCAATGAGTTTATTGATATGTTTTATATATACATTTGATATTGAAAATTTGTTCATGTACAGAGCACACTTTGATTCCCATTTTTTCCCATTCCCTGCCTTCCCTTAAATCCCCACCCCAGTATTTATAAGCTTTGTTTCCATTTTTTTATGTTTTTACGATAATTTTTTTCTTTCCATTATTTGCTTTACTCTGACCTCCTTTTTCTTTTCCGTTTGAATATTTTCTTCCTATTTCACAATATATATTGTACATTTATGACCTCATTTACTTTTTGAAAGATATCAATAGGTGCAGACTTATGCATTTTATTTTGATTTCCACAGCAGTACCAAAGTATGGAAAGTTAAGGAAAATAAATTTGGATCATTAACTGATGTGTAAAGACACACACATGTTTGATTTTTAAATGAAAAATAAATACAAACACAAATAAAAGTTTCTGAAATCTCAATAGATAAAGAAAAGGGAAGAATAGAGAACACTGCATCAGGCTATTTCTCAATATTTGAGGATGAAATTTTTTTAATGTAACTTTTATTGGTACATTATATATACATATCATCATTGCATTCAACATTGAGAGTTTGTACCAGTATATGACACGACTTGATTCTCATTTTCCCCTTCCCCCACCCATCCTACAACCCCCATCCCTATACACATAAGCTTTGTTTTCTTTTTTTTTAATTTTTTAATCTTTATGGTACATTACATATATGCATCATGATGAATTTTTAAAAGATTGTTTCAGCAATAACCAAGAAGAAATACACTTTGGTTACAAGCTATCTCAAAATGAAAAAAAGAAGACCCATTATATCTTTTTTTGTGGCACAATTTACTATGAACTTGGCTCATACTAAAGGATCAAGTTCTGTGAAATTAAGTAAAATAAGTTCAAAGGGTTAGCTTCAAAATCCAATATACTGAGCCATGGAAGTTGAATAACATTTCACAAGAACACATTTTTTTATAGAACAGTTTTTAGAGTTTCAATCTTTTCTTTCAAAAGTTCAACACTTTTGGTTATCTGTGCCAGTGCATGCACTCACTTCATAAATCTATTGCACAAGGACTCAAAGAGCACAGTTGTCAATTTAGTATTTTAAAAGTTTTAAAATTTCAGTTGTATAGATCTGAGACACCATTCTCAAATGAAAAGAAGTAAAAATATATTAATAGAGGCTTGCACAGTTATAATTAAATTGCAAACTATTTTATCCCATATAATGCTTGTGCATATTCTTCCTAAAGAAAAAAATTAACATATATGATTCCAAAGGGTCATAAAAATGGAATGTTTCTTAATTAAAAAATTGCCTAATGCTTTTATTTTATTTTGAAAATATTTTAACAGAGTTCACATACATCATAGTGGCTATGAAATATTTAATAAATGTATATAGAGTACATTACTGGATCACAAATATTTAAGAATGCAGATATCAGTTTGTGATAATACTTACTGTCCAGAAATGAAAGATAATTTAATTTAGTGATATCTGTAAGAAACTTGTAATTTTTTTCTGAAAATTCATCTGAGGTATTGCTATTGTAAAAATATGTTTCTATTGCAAGATGGTACCTAATAATATTTTGACAAAAGTATGTGCATCTCTGTGGGAGTCCGGGAAAGAAGAAGCATACAAAATCCTCATGACAAACTCCAGCCCCTTGTGAGTCCCACAGTAAAAGGATTAACAAACATTAAACAACAATGTCAGAACCTTGAGAAAAAGGCTGAGCTCCGGCTCTACACTTTCTACTCTGAGCCGCAGTAGCCCAATGCCAAATATTGCAGAAGCAGAAGGGGGAGAAGAAGAACCCATAAAACAAGTGTGACACACCTTTATTTGGTACCACACTTCAGCCCATAATTTTTGTATGCATAAAACAGGGTATTCCTACAATAATCTTTGTAGCTGAAGATTACATATGACAGGACAGACATCATTAAATTCTAGTAAATTCCAATAAGTCTTAAGGCAAATAACCCTAATGCAGTATATCTTGTACTTTAAAATACCACAGGGTGGAGCAGATGTCCACAATAACCCCAGTAGTTGGATCCTGTAGAACAGGGAAGACATCAATAAATGCAAGTCCTAAATCCGAGTAAGTTGATGGCAGTTCCTGATATATCTCCAAATATTCGTATTATCATACTGGTGCATAAATACACAAAAATTTATTATCAAGGTGACAATTTTAAATATGATGCAAAATATATAAAATATTCTATGATAATGTTTAAGTTATTAATAAATGATGTTGCATAACTTTCATTATATTATCCAGTATGAGGTATATATTTGTGCTCCCTGACATATCAGATTTTGAGTTATTGGAAAACATTTAACTCATGGAAAGTATCATATGGAAAGATTAATCAATTACCAGTGATGGATTTTGTATATCTAAGATCTTTGAATCTTTTTTCCCCCCATCCTTTTAAAGCAGTACCTTGATTCATGAACTTAATTCATTTTATGATTGTTGGAAATATGACCACTTTGACAACTGCACAGGAAAGGTCCCACCAGTGTTTATCGTCAAATTCAGAGTGTGCCAAAAAGAGAAAGAAAATTTTCCAAATGATTCTGTTTGAAAACTAAATTGATATCAAACAGAGTCATTCATGAACTGAGATATCATTGTATTCTTCTTTATATTTATAAGGAAGGAATGAGTACCAGGGCATCCCTTTATCTGGTGCCAAGATGTGCCCTGCTGTGGTTTTGCCATAGATATTCTATTCTGACAATGCTGTCTGCAATACATGTGTGCCAGCCCAGTCCATCAGCATGTTTTGCTCATGCAGTATAACATTTTGTGTTTCATGATGTTTTTTCACTTAAGATTCAAAAAATATTCTGTTAACTACAACCACCTGCTTTACTGAGTATCATGGTCAGACACTCAGTAATTCCTTGCCATTTTTCAAAAATGTGATGTCAATCCAGTAGTTTATTGGTTGTCTTAAACTGTGTGGACTTTCAGATGAATAAAATAGTTATGCCCACGTGGTTGGATGTGGGCAGACCCTCTAAGCCGTAAGATCATTGCAGAAGCTTCCTTTCACTGCTGTTTGGGGGCTCAGACTTCAGAGTACAAACTCCTCTGAGTTCACTAGTATAAGAAAAATCAGCAGTCTCACTTCTCTTCTGCTAGAAGCCTGCAGAAAGCCCTAACAGTTGGCTAGAACACAAAGCTGTAACACTTGGCTACAATGTTGAGCTATCACACTTTGCTGTAACAGTTTGACAATATTTTATATTGTATAGATTAAATACTGTGAAGTAGACCCTAAAATATTTATCTGTGATATTTATGTATATTTCCATTTCTAACATATTAATTTGCTTTTATGACCCTACTAAATATCCATCATTTATATGTTAATATACATTTTTATTAGAAAGTATTTAATTGAAATGAAAAATTAGAATATTTAAACTTATTAAGAACATTTGAATGACAAGATAATCATCTTACTGTGTGATAGTATGCATAATAAAAGCTAGCCATTTGGCCCAGCCATCACTCTGCTAACTATATATACAAAAGAATTAAAAGATTCATATCACAGCAACATATGTGCCCATATGTTTATAGCAGCTCAGTTTGCGGTTGCTAAATCTTGGAAACAACCAAAATGTCCATCAACTGGAGACTGGATAAAGAAGGTGTGGTTCTTTTATAGAATAGAGTATTACTCTGCTGTTAAAAATGCTAAGATGGAATCATTTATACTAAAATGAATGTATCTTTAGGACATCCTCATAAGTGAAACAAATAGGTTACAGATATGTAAATATCATATCTTTTCTCTGGTATGAGAAAATGAAGTTGTAAATGAGTTGTAGTATGTATATTTGATATTAATATAAATAGAAGTATATTATATATATTTATATATTATATATTATATATTATATATATATATAGAAAATATTAAAAAGGAAATAGGGTTTAGGGTTAAATAATGAAGAAAAATAATATGACAGTAATAAAGTAAATAAAGAAACAAAGATTATGTGTACTGGGGGTCGGAGGTTGCAGGGCAGGTGGACAGGGTTAAAATGAGAACAAATCATGTCACATTCTGGTACAAACTCATTGTTGAATGCGATGATGATATGTATTCATAATGCACCAATAAAGATTTAAATTTTTTAAAAATTATGTATGGATTTGGTTCTTTGGGAATAACTCAAGATTCATTATTAATTATTTTGTTTTAAAATTAGGAAATATAGGCTGTAAATTAGATATTAAGTACATTATTTCTTTTGTCATTGTAATGTAGAATTTTTAAATGTATTTTCTATAAGTGGAGGGGCATACCTCTTTTTATTTGCAGTATCCAAAATAGGTCAAAAATTAGAAATGAGTCTTTTGTAATTACGAGCCTCACATGTCTTACTATTTAGCAAACACAAAGATACATGATATTATAAAGCAATAAAAAAATAGTCTTATTTGGATTGTGTGGAAAGTTTACTAACAGCACAAAATAATGATATGATATTTCCCATGGAATAATTATTCTCTGGACAGTTCTATTAAGTTAATATACTTATAATTACTTAAACTAACCTAATATGATAAATTTAAATTCAAGTAATCCAATTATCATACCTAATTTAAAATATCTACTAGTCAGGTATAACAATATGTCAAACTTTAATTTCATCAGAAAAAATTATAAGAACATTAAACATACATGGAGCATAACTAGAGTCATACATATTTTTTATTCAGTCTTTTATTTGACTCAGTGTAAAAGGATATGTAAATAATGAAAATAGAATATTTCCTGGCTGGGGATTTAGGTCAGTAGTTCCAACAAAGCCTGTCACGGAGACCATGCCCACCAGCCATTAGAAGCAATTAGAATCACATAACACAGTGCTGGGCATGGTGGCTTATGCATGTAATCCCAGCACCTGGGATACAGAGGCAGAAGGATTACTGTGAGCTCTAGGTAGAGCTCAGGGCCAGCCAGAACTACAAAGTGAGACCCTGTGTCACAAAAACAAACAAACAAAAAAAAAAAAAAAGGAAAAAATAGTTTTAATTAAATAAAAGTCACTGTTTAACACTTTCTTTGTTTAAAATAATTTATAGCCCATAATTATTTGAATACAAATTGTAGAAGCAACACACCATGTGACTTTAGGTTTTTTTGTTTAATATTTTTCATGGCTATTTTAAATGATACTGATTTTGTCTTTTGTTGAATAACATTGTCATTTTGTCAAAATGTATAAAATATTTTAGCTGATAGAAATATAGTTATATTATTACATTATTTAGTGTCATTTATCAAGGAAGACTCATTATGCCTTTCAACTGCATTGAAGACAGATGCTAAATCAAGCATAATGAGAATGGAGATTTGGCCTACTGTTGAGTGTTTGTAGATGTCACCATGACCTCTTAAAAGCAGTATCCATGGAGTTTTGGAAGCAGCAGCCTTTGTGAATGGATTGACAGCCAACAGTTAAGAAAAAAGGTAGATTAAGTGGTTTTAGAGGATTTTGGTGGTGAGATTGGCATTCATTATTTAGAAAAAACAGGATAAAAGTTTGGGCCATGAAAAGACCAAAACTCAGCATGACTTTGTAGACGTTCTTCTGGGTAGTTGTTTTGTTTTGTATTATTTTTGTTTTTCAATAACAGTGAAAAGTTAAAGAAGAATAACAGTAACTCAGAGGAATTAGAGAGTTTTTTACCTGAAATGTTTGAGCTCCATACAGGTATGTTTGTTAATTGGATTTCTATTACTACAATAAGCAATTTAGAAAAGATTTATTTCAGTTCAAAAGACCATTGGTTCCAAATGATGACAAGTTTCTGGTTTGCATTTTATTAGGAATCATTTGAGGACTCCTGAATGCTGCACACCTCATCCCAACAATGTCAGGACCCAAGCCAAAAGTGACTTGTGGAGATGTGTGTGGGTCATAATGTTCTCTATGTTTCTTCCTGCTGATTAGGATATGCTAGTCTACCTACTTTTCTATCTTGTCCTCCCATTCTGTGGGGGTCTACAGAATGTTCTTTGTATTCTGCCTACGATGTTTACTTGTATTCAGGTAACCTTCCCTCTTCTTCTTCTGAAGCCAGCTATTACGATCACCACTTCTGTATGTTCAGTGTATAAGTCTGTGTGATTCTAATAAACTTTCCTATTACACATCAGCTGGTATCCCATCAGTTACTAACTGGAAGTTTTTACTGATTACCAGCCATAACCTGATAGAACTGTTATCTGTCTACAATTGTACTCTCAATCTCCTTCCTCTTCCAGAGCAGAAGTCAGTAACACTGAACATACTGTGAGGCAGCCTGTAGGCAAAAGCTCATGGATGACCAAAGCCAATCAGCTAATGGTGGGAAGAGAAAGAGAGACAGAAGTTTCCTGTGATCTTTTTCAAAAGAGTAACTTCAGTGAAGAGAAATTTCCATTTTGGACCAAAGCTTTAGCTTGCGGGCCTTTGGGAGAAGTGTAAGACTCAAATAACATCAAGGAAGTAACTTTTATAAAAGAATGGCAGTTAGATTTTTATAGAAATATGCATAATTTCCAAAAATGTAATATCATTAAAAGTCAGAGTGGGGTTAGCTGCAGTGGGCAGAGGATGGGGTAAAAGTGACAGAACTACTTCCTGGCTGATTCATTTCCAGTGAAATAAAGAGCATTGACAGAGTAAGAGGATGTGAAACAAATTTGTGAATATTAAAGGAAATAAGAATTTCTTCAATATTCCTAGAAGGATAGAATGAAAAGAGAAATAGGTTAGAAAATTGAAGTAAAGCAATAAATAATCTAAGGTAAATTTGGTGAAGTATTCAGAAACAGTTTAGTTATAAATTTTAGCATTAGCCATATTTATGACTTTGCATTTAACTTCAGCCTTCATTAGTAATGTAGTGTCAGGCATAGAAGTCTTACACTCAATTTTGGCTTAACCAAAAATGTACAATTAAGTCAAGGGAAAAAATAGAAATTAACATAATATGCAAGGATCTGAAACAGTTTTACATTTCAAACATTTACTTATTAAATAATGTTAGTTGTAACTTTAAGACATTATATTCAGATATTCCAGTGAATAGAACTTAAATTATACATTGCTAAAATATAAATAGAAATAACAGAATAAGTGATTCTGATGGTGAAAACAACAAGATCACAAAATAACAAAATGTCAAGGAACTGAGTTGCTAAGATACTGCAAACATTTATGTGACTAAAGTCAACCTACACGATTAGTAACAGTTTTGAAGAAAGTGAAATCAAATCCTACGCTAAAATATACTACTGAAATATGTACATAAAAGTAATAAACCAATATATTTTCAAAAAATCCTGCAGAAAATTGGAATAGGTGGTCTGTATCTCAAACTAACAAAAGCTATTTATGAGAAACCAACAATCAGCACAACCCTAAATGGTCTAAAACTGAAACCTTTCCCACTAAGATCAGGTACAAGACAAGGATGTCCTCTTTCACCACTCCTGTTCAATACTGTGCTGGAAACATTAACCATAGCAATTATGTAAGACAAAGAAATAAAAGGAATAAATATAGGAAATTAAGACGTTTAACTGTCATTATTTGCTGAGGACATGATGCTCTATTTAGAGGATCCTAAAAAGTCAACCAATATACTGCTAGACCTAATCGACAAATTTAATGCTGTACAAGGTTAATGCTAAAAAATCATTAGACTTCATATACACAAACAACAGATTCACTGACAAGAAATTGGGAAATCAATACCCTTCACAGTAGCAGCCAAAAAATGAAATATCTAGGAATTAATCTAGCAAAGGAGGTGAAAGACCTCTACTCTGAAAATTACAGCATTCTGAAAAAGGAGACAGAAGAAAATATTAGAAAATGGGAATATATTCCTTTTTCCTGGGTTGGAAGAATCAATATCTTCAAAATGGTTATATACCCACAAATATACAGATTCAACGCAATCCCAATGGAACTCCCAATGGCATATTTCACAGATCTAGAGAAAATAATTCAGCAGTTCATCTGGAATCACAAAAGACCAAAAATAGTAAAAGCAATTCTAAGAAATAAGGACATGATGGGGGTGGTATGATGCCCAACTTGAAACTGAACTACAAAGCCACTGTGATAAAAAACCAACTGGTACTGGCAAAGCAACAGACCCAAGGACCAGTGGAGTAGATTAGAAGATCCAGAAACAACTCCAGACACACTAAGCTATCTCATTTTTGACAAAGGAGCCAAATATCCTCAGTGAAGGAAGGATAGGTACCTATCTGTGACCTATTTATTTCACTTATGAGGATATCCTCAAGGTATGTCCATTTAAGTATAAATGATTCAAACTTATCATTTTTTATGGCAGAGTCATACTCCATTCTGTAGAAGAACCACAGCATTTTTATCCAGTCTCCAGTTGGACACTTGGGTTGCTTCCAAGATGTAGCAATCACAAATTGGGCTTTTAAAAACATGGGTGCACATATGTCACTGTGATATGAATCTTTAATTCTTGTGTGTATATATATACTCAGCAGAGCAATGGCTGGGTCAAATGAGACCTCCAATCCTAGCTTTTTGAGGAATCTCCAAACTGATCTCCTCATTCTTTTAAAAAGCTTGTGCACAGCAAAGGAAACCACCAACAGTGCAAAAAGGCAACCAACAATGTGGGAAAAAAGCTTTACCAGCTGTTCCTCAGATGAAGGGCTACTATGTAGAATATATAAAGAGCTCAAAAAAATCAGCCCACCCAAATTTAATGACCCAATTCAAAAATGGGCATCTGAAATGAACAGATATTTTTCAGAGGAAGAAGTAAGGGCAGCTAAGAAGCATATGAAGAAATGCTCAACATCATTAGTCATTCTAGAGATACAGATGAAAACAACATTGAGATTTCATCTCACTCCACATAGAATGGCTGCCATTTCATATTCAGCCAACAGCTAATGTTGGTGAGGCTGCGGAGAAGAAGGAACCTTCTCCTCTGTTGGTTGGACTGTAGACTTTTTTCTAGTTTTTAGGGAGTAAGTAATGGGCTTTCCATAGGATGTTCAGTAACACTGTTGCCTGTGACATCTGACATATGCAATTCTTTGACTGCATTTAATACATAAAAAATAAACACGCAAACAAATGCTATCATATGGCAGCTAGCAGTAAGATCTGTCTCAATCTCCCACTGTTAAGGCTCATTTTTATCAAGGGCTGTTACTGGAAAGCACTGGTCTCTCCTGAGGATTTTATTGTTCATGCCTACCAAGCAGTTCTAGGATTGTCAATCCTTTAGATAAAACTTTAGGGAAAAAAAAATTATCTCTTTTACTTTATTTTCTTAAAAGTTAGAATTTCTTTAAAAATCTCTTTACCATTGTTTATTTTTGATAGTTCATGGATAACAGTTTTTGTAATCTGTCTAAAATGTTTTGCTGTAGCTTGAAGGAAAATTCATCTCTAGGGAGTTAAATCATCTTTACTAGCACAAGAATTACAAGATTGCATCATTTAGTCAATAAAAATAAGCTTGCATCACCAAAATAAAATAAAAATTTAAAAATGGGTAAGGCTATCCAGTATTTTTAGAAAAGATTTGCTGATATCATGAAATATTTCAAGTAAGTAAGTAAACTTTCTAGTATAATTTTCAGGTGATATTATGAATATATGTTTTCAATAAAAATGATATCATAAATAATAAACACAATGGTCTCTGTCATTGTGAATGATCAACATTTTATTTACACTGGTATTTCTTTAATTTTGTGCATGACTAGGTACTTATTTCACTTACCAACACATTTATATTTTCTTATTTGAACAGTAATATTTTATAAGGTGAAAACCTAAACAAACAAAAGTATATCATAAACATTTCCATAAAAAACTAGATAGCCCTCATAAGATCACTTCAACATATTGAATAAAATGTTGATACAAATATGATATAATCAAAGATTTTATGTAGTAAAATCTTACATGTTATACCAAACTTAATATAACACATGATAACCTTATAAATGTTTTTGAACCCTGCCAATTGAGTTCCTTTCAGTTAAAATAGCCAACACTAAATTTTAATCATTTAGTTTAAAATCATTTAGCTACAGGGGCCGGGGATATAGCTCAGTGGTTCTGGCGCCTGTCTTGAAACTTCAAGGGCCCAGGTTCGATCCCGGTAACCACATAACAATAATGGGCGTGGAGACTCACCCCAGCAGCAATCAGTACTACATACCACAGTGCCAGGAGTGTTGGCTGTAATCCCAGCACTGGGGAGGCAGAGGCAGGAGGATTGCTGAGAGGTGAGTTTGAGAGTTTGAGGCTGAGCTCAGGGCCAGCCTGAACTACAAAGCAAGATCCTGTCTCAAAAAAAAAAAAAAAAAAAAAAAAATCATTTAGCTACAAAACATTCCAAGAGCATGTTCTGTGATTGTGTGTGTGTGTGTATACAGGTGGATGTTTGAAAAGGTAATAATTTGATGATAAGTTTAAAATGTACTGATTTACAAGGCAAAGATAAACAGTACAGTGGCAAGAGTTCAGTAGCAGTCAATGTCATATTTGCCTTGACTATAGCATTCTATTAAAATTCTTATAAATTATTGTCCAGTTTTACTTCAATAGTTCAAAATAAATTACTTGCACATCTCTTGTGGATTAAGTTATCTCTGTGCATATATATAAATCATGCAGAAAGAAACCAAATTACCCCCGAATGTTCAAAGAACCATATTCTTCATTTATAATAACACACATTTCACCTACAGACATTTAATAGTGTAGTGCAGTTAATATGTTTCAAAGACGACCCTATAACACTCAAGATTATTAACTACAGCAAATCCGAATAGCAATTCAAGGCTGATAGTTGCTTGTCAGAATAGTAGATCATTTTAATGCAAGATGAACCTGATAAAATCCAGCTGCTGTCCACATTTAAAAGAGATTTCCTGTCCCCTCTCTATATAACCAATAGAAGAAAAATGTTAAGGAACTTTACTTAAGATTCTGTATTCAGCTCTAGAGTATTTATATTTCCCTTGGCTCAAATATATGTATATGTAAATCTACTCATCTTAGTATATGTTCCAACTTTAAGATGCACCGAGTAATTTTGAAAAGGTCTTATAGAAGAGTTTTTCCTATGTGAAAATTTATCAGCCATAAATTTGCATCATTGTGTACTGGAGTTCTCACAGTGGAAGTTAATATCCCCCAGAGAAAATTAAACTAAGACAAATGAAAAAGATTTGTAGATGTACAATCATTTTAAGTTGTCTTAAATATCTGGAAAAAATGTCTTTAGGTATTCTTGAACTACTCAGAACTTAAGAGGAAATTATGGAAGTTCACACTTAGCATTTGTACAACTTCTTAAAAATAGAATCAGTATATATAATAAAGACTAATGAAAATCAAACTATCAAAGTGATCACAAGATTCTCCAGTTTTAAGCACAATGATAAAATGATGACCATACAATATCAACAAATATATAGGAAATATATTTTTAGACTGTTCTAAAAATAGTCCCAGCATATCAGTTCTCTGCCTCAGTAATAACTTTTTTTATTGAAATATGACTTTATTGATTTAATAGGTAATGTTTTATGAATAGATTTCTGCTAAAATTTATAATTCAATATATCTACTGAGAGATCAAATTAATAATTATCCCTCTTAGAAATATATTTATTGAATTCACTCTTCACACTTCAAATGGGTATTTTAAGTAAATATAGAGGGACTACAATTTAAATATTTATTTCTATTCTTTGATTTATTATTTACCATAGGTAAATATATCTTGGACAAATATAATTGACAGTGGTCAATATAAGACAATACAGATCATAAAAGAATATTTTCTCCCAAAGGAAGTAAAAATGCAATTTTAAGTTTGTCATTTTACCCACTACTTACAATTGTTTTCTTATATAGGGCAATTCTCTAGAAGTTGAAAGATGATAATTACAGTGCTCTAGTCATGCTAAAATGCACTAGTATTTATTTTATATGGTATGTACGTGTTGTGTGTCCAAATCCTTCTATGGCACTATATTCAAAAATTTCAAATGCATACTAGTTGAATAAACAAGATATTCATCAAAAATCCACGGAAATAAAATACTGAGGATTATCGGGAATTTCTATTTATGATCAGGATCATACTGGCATAATTGCAGATATCTACTCCACTCTGTAGGATTTTAAACTACAAGGATTACTGCACTAGGATTATTTGCCTTAAAACATAATGGAATTTACTGGGATTTAAGGATGTCTGTCCTGCCCAATGTAATCTTCAACTACAGGCATTATTGTGGGACCACCCTGTTTAATGTATGCGAGGATTATGAGTGTGAAGGCTTGGTACCAAATAAAAGTGCTGGCGATCTTGGGTTACGATATCTTCTTCTCTCTCTTCTACTGCTGCAGTGTTTGGTCTTTGGCTGCCACTGTTCAGAGTAGTAAGAGTTAAGCCTGAGCTCTACCTTTTTTCTTAAATTTCTGACTTTATGGTATGTTGTTTGTTAATCCTTTGGCTATGGGACTCATGGGGGGGGCTGTAGTTTGCCATGAGGGCTCTGGCTGTGTCGTCTTCCCCTGACTCCCACAGAGCTGATGTTGTAGTCAAGATGTACAGAATTGTTCACACTAATTATGTATACTAAATAATATATAAGTGACAGTTTCAGAAGATATAAACTTAACTCAGTACTGAAGAGATAAACATTTCTAAAAATTAAATATAAGGGAAATATAATTACTATAATTATGCATTATTGTTCATTTGAAATTTTAAGGTTATATCTTATGGTATGCAATATAAGTACTGTACACTCAAAAATTCATATTTCATCCATTGTATATTTTTCCTATTTTAATCACAAAGTTTTACTATACAGATTTCCAAAATATCCCAACTATATGTCGGCTCTATGTGATATTTCTGGATTCATAAAATATTATATTTGCCCATTTTTTAACATAAAACTTGCATTTCACATAAATTCCATGTCCAGTTTCAGATATTGGCTTTGTCATATTTTAATAATTCTGAGAATTGGCACCTCTTAAATTGATTTTAAAAAATGCCTTTCAGCTCAGAAGGAAGTCATGAGAGCATGTGATATTGTCAGTTGGAAGAGTAATTAACTTTAAACTTTAAGCAATTATTGTGTGAATTATATAGGGAGATTCTAAAAATGCATTGACATTGATTAGAAATAAATCTTTTTTGTTATAATTAAGTGTTGATAATTCTAATAGAAGTCAGCAAAATATATTGCTCAATAGCAAATAGTTCGCTTCTTCCAAACTCAATAAAATTGCTGCATTTAGTTAATACTTTTGCATATACAATATTCAAGTGGATTTTGTATTCAAATTTTAATGAAACAATTTGAATATGTATATGACTATAACTAATGTGAAAATCTAAATGAGCAATAATCATAAAAGTTGTAAGAAATTAAAATTAATAATCCCCATTATTTGATTGAAGTGAATCAGTGAAATCACTGAAATCACTGGCAGCTAATGTTAATAGTCTAATTTTGATACATAGAAAAAAGTAAGGATTTGAGGATAAATATACATTTTGATAATTTGTACAAATGTTTGTTATTTTATCATACAATATGTTTTGCCTTTTCGTCCTAAAATGAGAGAGGAAAACCTGCAGTATATATAAGACTTTCACCAGTCGATAAACTGTAAATTTCCCTGATTAGTTAACATAGTAAAAATAATAATTGATGAAATTTTAATTTCATGTAGTAGAGCATACTAAAGAAGCTGAACTGAGGGGTTTTTAGCTTCTTAACTTGGATAGCTTTGTGTATCAAATTAATTGTGAAGCAAATAATGTTATTGCAGAATGTGTCAAAATATTTAATTGTCTTATTGGTCAAACCATAGAGGGGAATGTCATGAAAAATATGCAGCATATCTTTTGATGATCTGTAGCATATGATGTAACATCTCATATGAAGAAATAATGCTCTTATGAACAAATGTATATGCAACTTTCAGAAATAATCAAGATTTCAAAATTAAACATTATATTTTAAATGGGTAAACATGGTAAAGTTGTCATACAAATGAATCTTTAAGAATGTTTTATGTATCTTCATCATATAGGTAAATTTAATTAAATATTGTATTTTCTCAGGCCTTAATCCACCAACTCCATGAGTTTAACCTGAACAAAAGTCAAAATTAAAATAACTATAAAATCAACTAATCAATGCTAATTTAAATATTTCAGATTTTTGGGTCAAATATTCAAAAGCCATCTGTTATATACAAAATACCTAAATACTGATAAATTAATATATAGAAATATACATAAAAGTGTGATCAAGTGACTTTTTTAATGTACATAGTATTCCACATACCTCTGAAACTACTTAGAAATTGAAATATTTACACCAAACCACTTTTCTCATAAGTTTGTAATAATTCTTAAATGAGTGAAACTATGTGAAACCTTGGTGAATCCGCAAGGGAAAGAGGCAATGAGAAAACCCACACACTGAATTATTACTTTGAATGTACAAAAAATTGGATTCTAGTACTTGGCACAGTTTCGCAACTCACCGAGGATATCAATAATAGATCATGGACAGATATTCATTTTTAAATAGAAATATTTAAGCATTTTGCACTATGGACAGAAGTAGGAACGCCTGTCCTTTTAAATGCAACATTCAGAAATTATTATTTTTTTTAAATTATCTTTATTGGTACATTAAATATACACATCATGATTGCACTCCATAATGGGGATTTGTACCAGTATAAGACACAACTTAATTCTCATTTTTTCCCATAGCCCCACCCACCCTGCCACCCCCCCATATATATTAAATTTGTTTCCTTACTTTTTTGTTACAATCTCAACATTGTCCCCTTTCATCTTATTTTACATTGAGCATTTTCTATTTCACAATATATTTTTTTATGTAGCAAAACATATTTTTTATTTTATAAATTCTCTCATATATCTTAAAAGACTAGAAGGTTAATGTTATGGAACATTTTCTCAAATTCACACTCTAACTCAGAGAGGTAAGAATATCAATCTTCTTTCAACATCACTGAAAATTAAGAGGAAAGTTGTGATATATTAGACAATTTCCTATAATGTTTGTTTTTGCCGAGAGTATATTTTTATTGAATTCTTTATTAGTACTTTTTATGACTTTTTTGTTTTTATTGGTACATTTTATATACACACCATGGTCACACTCAATATTGAGAATTTGTACCTGAGTATGATACAACTTAATTCTCATTTTTACTCACTCCCCATTCACCTTATACTCCCTTATATACATATGCTTTCTTTTGTTTTTTTAATATCATGTTTTTAACAGTTCTTGTATTTTGATTAATAATTTCAATATGCAACCAGATTTTCATTCTTTAAATTATCTCACAACTTTGATTCAGTTTTTAAAATGATCCTGTCAGTCTTGCATTTTCAGTGAGTTTTTCTTTATTACATCTGTACATTAATATATTTTACCTGTTTTTATGCTGCAAATATGTATGAAATGTTGATTGTGTATTATAATGCTATCCACTTGATTTATTTTTGTGATGAAAATACTATAAGTTCACTGGTTTCAGATGTATTTCTTTCTTCTTATTGCTTATTTTTCTTTAGTATCTTCATGGAGTTATTCCACAACTGACAATTTTTGTCTCAATTTCTGACTCCTAGTACTAAAATCTGCTAATCTATTGTATTCTACTTGGAACATTTTAGTAATTTTATTTTCTTTCTTTCTTTCTTTCTTTCTTTCTTTCTTTCTTTCTTTCTTTCTTTCTTTTTAGAGACAAATGGTTAACCTGCTGTTTAGGGTGCTATTGAAGTCTTGCCTTAAATTAGTTCTGACTTATTCAGACTTTTCTTTGGAACTTTTGGCACATGCTGCCACTCATAACTTCTGTTGAGCTTTACAGAGTTATCATCCACTTTATTTCTCTCTCCCTCCCTCTCTACCTTGTCTTTTTCTTTCTTTCTCTCTCCTTCCTTCCTTCTCCCCTTCCCTCTTTCTCTCTCCTTTCCTTTTCTCTCCCTCCTTTTCTCCTTTTTTTTTCCCTTCTGTTGTAATACTCCTATTTGTTTACTTGTGTTTTTTTTAGAAGTTTCACTATGTACTTCGCCCTGGCCTCGAACTCACTATATAACTCAGACTGACCTCAAGCAGCAATCCTCCTGCCTCTGCATCTCAAGTGCTGGGATTGTAGGTGTGTGCCACCACACCTACCTCTTTATATTTTTTGAATTTATATGATAGTATTATTTTTCTCCTATGACAATTTAAATGAGTTAAATTATATTATACTTTTTTAGAATGTTTTAATTTTATTTGCATTGATTTTTCTGATTATAAATATTTATCTATTAAATTTTGATTCTTTAGCATTAAAAGTCATTTTTCTGTCTAATTATACTTTTAAACAGCATGTAAACAAACCTGTCGTTTGATCTGTGTCTGCACTTTCCACACTCTCAGAATGACAGACACTAGTGGGGGCAAAGGAGCAATTTTAATAAAATTTAAAACTGGTTCTGTAGGAAGGTGACACTTTATGCTGCAAAATGTACTTAATAGAACTACTGTGCTGTGTGATTAAAATTTGTTTTAATATATTTAAAATAACATTTTCATGGAATTAAAACATTATTTCATCCAAAATAGTAAAAATAAGTACAAAACATTAAGCGATTTTCACTTATCATGACTATGGTACTTTTGTAGTATAGAATGATTTATATTTTCTCTACACTCTTCTGAAACACAATTATAAATTCAAAAATTGTAGATCACTACAAATTTTAAGTTTCTTTCTAAGAAAAATATTTATTACTATACATTTTAATTCATATGCTGCAACATATAAATACATTATGAGGTGATATGTAAGCTTTTAGTTTTATATGTTGAAGGGTTTTTTTCTGTAAGATAAAATATGCACTAAAATTCAAACACACTGAGATTCTTTACATATATATTCAGGTGCTTTAAAAATTATGGAGATACAGTTTTCTACGTTATGATCTGTAAAGCACTATCCAGTCAAAGTTGTCTTGAAAAGAATCTATTCTGATACTTGGTGGTTGCAGCGTTATAAAATGTTACTGAATACTAGTAAAATTTAAAATAAAGGGGACAGGGAAGTGGGAAAACATGAGAATAAAGATAATTCATGTAAAGGTACAAATTCTCAAAAGGGAATATTATCATAATATAGTTATAAAATGTACCAATAAACTTTTTTAAAAAGATAAAGAGAATTTTTATCTTGATTCTTTGATTTTGAAAATTAAAGAACTCTATGTATCAGAACTACTTTAATTTAATCTACTTGTATCTGTGACCAGGGACACTGTAAAGTCTTCCTGAGATACACATTTCTATTTTTTAATGCATTCACATATCCAATTTTCAGTAGAGAGCAGTGGTTTTTTTCTTGACTATGTACATGTCAATTACTTACTAAGTGAGTTAATAAGCTCTTCTTTCACTTCCATTATATACCAAAATCCATTTATTCTATAATATTATAAATGGTTAAGTTCTTTTGCTACCTTGGAGACTCACATTCTCCATTATTCTTTCTAGGTTTAATTGCACAATTTGAACAAAATCATATTAGATATTTTTGCAAATGATATTCCTGCTCCCATTATTTTCTATTCTGAGAAGATAATTAAATCTTTAATATTTCAAATAAATTATCTAATTTAGGAAGCATGTAAATGACTTCAAATTGTGTAAATTTTCTTAAAAATTTCAAAAGTACAAATACATGATATAAGAATTGTTCAAATATATGTTTTATTGATGCAGGATGTTCAATTTTCTATGTTGTACATGTTTCTCCACAATTTGAACATAAGAGGATCCTAAAATATACTTAAATTGTCATGGAAGAGTTGCAAAATACAATGAGTAGCTACAACCCAGTAAGCCATAACTATCAGGAAGTTTATACACATCTAAATTTTAAGATATCCAAAATTTACAAAGTAATTCCCTGTTTCAGATTAAATATGTTTCTCCATACATTCACTTCATAAAATATATAGTAACAAACTGAATACTAATGTAAGAAATTCCTTTGAAGAAGTGTGAAATAATGATTAATACTGAGAAGTTCCACCTGTAATTTTAATGACTGACACTGATTCAAGAGTCAGGCTAATGTATTTTTCTGAACACTAAGATGGAAACCTTATTGCATAGCTTCTGTTTATATACACTTTATTAATGCAACTGTTTAAAGTCCTTTATTTTACCTATCAAAATAAAATGTGTATTTGCTAGTTACAGAATATAGGCATAAACCTAATCATTACATACCCATTGGTTTATAATTGCCTTCCGTATAAATGAAGTGACCTTTAAAGACACTGGTAGATTTCAGGTTTCTTTCTCCCAGCAAAGAGAGAACTAAGTTTTTGGTACAAAGATGAGGTCACTGCTGTGATGCTCCCTAGTTATATGGTGTAGATGCCTTTGGAACTGGATTATGGAAACAGTTTGGGAAAGTTTGAAAGTTTCAACTGAAGAAACAGTTATGGAATCTACAAACTGAACCTGATGGGAGATCTAGTCAGCACTCAGAAGACCAGAATGTTGATAGAAGTGTAGTTATGAAAAACTGGGTTGAGGAAGTTTCTGTCGAGGACTGCATTGAAAGTATCACCTCATGGTGCAATACTTGGGCCAAATATTTGTCTAAAGCCAGAGAACTGATTAATAATGGTGCAAAAATTTCAAGGTGCCTAAATTTGAGGAGGTGGCATGCCTACAAACTGTGGTATTTCAACCAGGCCAACACTGAAAATCAAGAGCTAAAAACTGAGTGGCGTGACTTTATAAAAACTAGGTTAGCCAACAACAAATTTTGGCAAGGCTGCAGAAAAGAAGTAATCCTTCTCCACTGTTG
Source organism: Petromus typicus (assembly GCA_004026965.1). Lineage (NCBI taxonomy): Eukaryota > Metazoa > Chordata > Mammalia > Rodentia > Petromuridae > Petromus > Petromus typicus. The sequence continues at coordinate 27,913 of PVIR01015607.1, forward strand.
GTGGGTGTGTAGACTCCTACAACCACTGTGGAGATCAATTTGGAGATTCCTCAGAAAAATAAGTTTAGAAGTCCCATTTTACCTTACTATTTCTTTGCCAGGTATATACACAAAAGAATTCATATCACAGCAACATATGTGCACCCGCTTTCTCTTTAAACCTGGTCACAGGTTATATGTATGTGTTCCTGCCTTTCTCATCCATAAAAATGTATAGGATGTGTCGGATGACCACAGTGTTTAGTCCAAGGGAAAAAAAAAATGCACTAAATGTTGTTGTGAGAAAACCAATAAACAAATAAAAGTTATTTAGTCCATAATTATTTTATTATTTTGCCTTCATTTACCACTTTACCTATGCAGTAATGTTCGTATTTGGCTAACTCGGCAGAAATTGTGATGCTTTTAATTGTTATGTTTAATCAGAATTTCTTTGCTCCCAACTGTGAAAAGATTTTTAAAATTATATTTGAAAGGACATAAATAAGTTAATATATAGACAATATTTTTTCTATGCTAATGTACAAAACTTTCCATTTTGAATTATCTTTTAGTCATTGTGACAATCTTTTTTTTTTTTAATCTTTAATGGTACATTGTATACATGCATCATGATTGCACTCCATAATGGGGATTTGTACCAGTGTAAGACACAATTTAATTCTCATTTTATCCCATAGCCCTACCCACCCTACCGCCCCTCCCACATACATAAAATTTGTTTCCTTGCTTTTTTGTTATAATCTCATTATTTTTCCCCCTTCACCCTATTTTACTTTGAGCATTTTCTATTTCACGATATATAGCATAAAATTCTAGGACTCATTTACATCTTTATTTTCTCATACTAGAGAAAAGATGCAATATGTACCTATCTGTGACCACAGCCATTGTGACAATCTTAATGGTCAACTTGATTGGCTTGGGAGCCACCTCGATGACTAATAAAGCTAACTTGTGTCTGTGTCTTTGGGTTCTGGAGCTGGAACTAAAGGTCCACATGTCGTCCCTCACCTGCTCTTCTCTGGAGCTGCTCTCTGGCTTTCCTTCCTGCTCACCAGGAACTAAGCAGCTTTGTTGTAGAGTTTCCTATCTCCAGAATACCCCTGCCTTGGTGCCAGAAGGGTGTGGACTGAGTTTCCTGAAACAGTGAGCAAAATAAGCTTATCTTCCTTTAAATTTTACATGTTAGGTCATTTGTTCTAGTATTGAAAAAGCTTGTTAATACAATGGTACATATGAAATACACATAGTATATTAAAATAAGCATGTCTTCCTTCTAAGTAATATTTTACAGAATGCAAAAAATAGCTAGCAAAATAGTTCTCCTTCAGTGTATTTCATATTTTATTACATGTTGAAGATATTTTGCTTAAATACTAGAAGAGATTTATATTTATTTATGCTTTTTTGTTTTAAAAATACAATATACATTATAATTTGTTCAAGTGTTTGAGTTTTAACACACTTCATGTTATAATATCTATTTTATAATATTTTATATAGTGTATCAATAAGTAGTAACTTCAAGGAGAAATAGCTAAGAATTAGAATTTTAATTTATCAATTATGATATTTATATCTTTAGATTTTTCTTTTATTTAATTAATGTATGAACAAAAATACCTTTTCTCATGTTGTGTAGAGTGATCATAATAATTATGATACACAAGACATTTACTCTATATGAAATATTCGATTTAAGTTCCTGCAGACCTAATTTTCTTTTCACCTTCTCCTGTTTCAGCCTGTCTACCTGCTCTGGACTATAATCTTTACAGAGCACTTGTAAAAAGTATCCTTAGAATACTACTAACAGTGCAGAAATTTTAATAGAGCCAGTATGCAAGTGTTATAGGACTTAACCAATTTGGTCACATCAAAGTAAATGTTCCTAAACCCCATCTTATCATTGGCATTCCTTAAGGACAACTTTAAAAGGGTCAATATTTTTTTTATTTTAGATGATCATTAATAAATGCAGGTGTTACGATGAAATGGGCAACTGAAATTTATAAAAGAGAAAATCACAGTTTCCTTCCTTCTTATTTTAGATCTTTTTTTGCATAGTTTTGCCTTGTGAGATGAATAGGAAGACTCAAAAGTCTTTCTTGGTGTAATAGACAACAGAATTTGTTAGAGATATGAAATTCAAGCATCGGCAGAGGATTGTCATGTGTGAGCTTTCCATAATCAAATGTGCTACCTGGGTAAAAGACAAACAAGACACGTGTTTTCTCATAGTTCTGGATCAAACTGACAGCAAGGCTGGCAGTGGCTGAGCTGCTCCTGCTTGGCTATAAGGTGACTCTGTCAACATTTATCCACTTGATTGCTCCTCTGTGCATGTCTGAGCAGTTTTCTCATTTATTACATGAAAGTTTTATATATTTTCCTTTTGTCTCCCAATATACTAGCATAGAGCAATACCAGTTAAGACTGCAAATAAATACAATTTTGCAGCGAAAACTTTCAATGATTTATCACTCTGTTTCCAGAGGGAAAAATCACCAATAAAGTAAAGATACTGCTTCATGGGGCCAACAAAGTGAAAGGATATACAGCGCTTAGTTCTAGGGACTAAAGTCACTGTATGCATGAATGGTAACTTGACAAACGAGTATTTCCGAGTATAGTGAGGGAGCGTTTCTGCGTTTGTCAGGATGAAAACTTGCAAAGTGCATTACTGTATGATTCATTGAATTGAATGGGAGAGATCTATTCTCAATGTGAATTAGCACCAAAGAGCTGAGGACTCAAATCGGAAACAAAACAAACAAACAACAACAACAACAACAACAACAAAAACCCATGGTGGTTTCCTCCCCATCATGGGTAGGCTACATTTGTCTCAGTCTTTCGACCTCAGAAGTCCAGGCTGGTTAAGTGTTGACACTCGAAAGTGTACTTGAGAGGTCACCATATCGCTGGGCCTCCAGCCTCATCAGCTGTCCTGTCCTGAGACCTGCATCAAGTGGTCTTCAGCTTCCACACATGCTGTTGTGGATTTATCACTCTACATAAAAGTTTTTCAAGTACCTTAATGAATTCTCATCACACCTATCAATCTGTGTGTATGTATGTATGTATGTATGCATGTATGTATGCATATCTACTATCTATCTATCTATCATCTATCATTGGTTTGATCCTTCTGGACTATAGTAAATGAGACAGAGAGTTTTACACTGAAGAGCACCTTTAGAGAATGGGAAAAGCAAGGCTAATTTAAAGAAATCAGGAGAGAGAGAGACAGAGAGAGAGAAACAGAGAGAGAGAGAGAATTTCTTGAATTTTCTAAGTAGAAACAAAAGGAAAAGTGAATGTAAATTAATTATAATGTTTCTAAAGAAAATTACAAGTATATCAGATTTTTTTGAAGATTATAACAGATTTCATATTACAATACAAAGCGAGACACTAATAATGCTTGCAATTCTACCATGTAGACAGTAATTCAAGTTTACTGACAGGTTGATGGAGGATGGTACCCAAAATATATTTGCAGTTCATAGACGTTAAGAATACTTAAGGAAATAGTGTTTGTGTAGTCACAATTATAAATAGGGCATAGACATAACTGGCTAATAAATAGTGAACTTTTTATTGGTAGGACAAGAATAAGATATCTGTCACACTTTAAATTACCCATTGAAAATTGTGAGTAACAATAACAAAATCTCAATGTAAGTACAGTAATTTTTGAATAATGAAATACCACATAGAATTAAATGATTGAATCCAAATCCTGCTACTTAGTGCCATGATCTAGGTTAAGAGTAACTAATTTTATAAAGTATTTATAATAAAAATCAGTATGAAAGTTCTCTTTGATCCATTCATCCATTATGAGGCATTATGTACACACACAATTCAATGTACATATTGATATTATGGTGTATCTCTGTTTTCTTCAAACTTTGCTATAAGCAGTTTGAGAAGAGTAATAAATAAGAATGGTAGAACTAGGTTGTCAATGTCTAGACCACAATTTACCACTTCAGAAGTATGACTTAGTTAGGGTCAAGCTATAGATCTTGGATACAATAAAGGAAATACAAATAATATCAATTTGACAGTATAATTATAAAGAGAATTTTCCTGATTCCTCGTCTCTGTTATTGGACACACTAATCTGAACACACTTCATCTTGTCTGAGTTCTCATCTCATTCTGCTCATCTATAAAGACTTCTTCATTTTTAATTCATAAATTCACTCTAAACATTACATTTCTGGATTGAAATACCACCTTCAACCTTAGTCAAGTGACATTTCATCTATGCTCATAACAGTTTCAGTTATCTTCTATTGCATTTATCAAATCTGATTACAATTGCCATTAAATTATTTACTTTTCTTATCTCTAAAGTCTGAGCTGTTGTAGAAGACAAGAGCTATGACTGGGAATAGCTCCATCTCACTAGATACTTGGCACTCTCCATCAAATGGTAGATGATCAATAAATAAGTGCTAAGTGTTGTAATTAGTTTTAAAAAATCGTGTCACAATACAACCTAGTAGCTTGAAGGTAGCAATTTTCCAGAGTGCAAGAGTACATATTTATAAAGTATCTGAGTAGCAACTTTGATGATTATCCCTTCTTGAAGGTGGAGATCTTTTTCATAAGTTGTTTCCCAAAGAAAAACTTCATGGTCAGAATTTGTTAAGCATTGAATACAGTTAAAAGATTCTCTAACCATACAGTAAGTCTTAATGTTTTATAAAGTTATGAGTTTAAAGAGTAACATATTTAAAAGTTAGTAAGTTTATCCCTAAGCCAATGTCTTCAAGAGTTTTACCTAACCTCTTCTGCAGCAGGTGTAGTGTTTTTTTAATTTTGTTTATTTTTAATATTTAGGTCTCTTATCCACTTTGATTTTAGCTTGGTACCTGGTGAAAGAGATAAGTCTAGCTTTAGTTTTTAGCAGATTAAAGCCCAGTTTATTCAGCACCATTTGTTAAAGAAGCTATCTTTCCTCTATTAAGGATTTCTGGCTCTTTGGCTTATGGAAAGACTCCTTGAACAAAACTTCTATAACACAAAAAAATGGCAGAAAAAAATCAACAAATGGGATCTCATTCTATTAAAAAGCTTCTGTGCAGTGAAGAGAACCAACACAGAGTGAAAAGGCAAGCAATAATATGGAAAGAATCTTTACCAGCTGTTCCTCAGACAAAGGGCTACTACAAGAATATATAAAGAGCTTAAAAAATCAGCCGACCCAAATTTAAAGATGTGCATCTTAAATGAACAGATACTTTTCAGAGGATGAAGTAAAAGCAGCTAAGAAGTATATGAAGAAATGCTCAACATCATTGTTCATTCAAGAGATGCAGATGAAAACAACACTGAGATGTCATCTCACTCCACAAAGAATGGCTGCTATTTCAAAATTAGCCAAAAACAAATTTTGGTGAGGCTGTGGAGAAGAAGGAAACCTTCTCCACTCTCGGTGGCAATGTAGATCCCTACAACCTCTGTGGAAATCAATGTGGAGATTCCTCAAAAATCTAGCATTGGAAGTCCTATTTCACCCAGCCAATGCTTTGCTAAGCATGTATACAAAATAGTTAAAAGATTCATATCACAGCTACATATGTGAAACCATGTTGAGAACAGCTCAGTTTGTGATTGCTAAATATTGGGAATAACCCAAATATCCATCAATTGGAGACTAGAGAAAGAAGGCGTGGTTCTTTTATAGAAGGGAGTATTACTCTGTCATTAAAAATGATAAGATTGAGTTATTTATACTCAAATGAATGTACCTTCAAGATGTCCTCATAAGCACAATAAACAGGTCACAGATGTGTAAATATGGTATCTTTTCTCTGGTTTGAAAAAAATGAAGTTGTAAATGAGTTATACTATGTATATGTATGTATATGTAAATGAGTATAGTATGTATATGTAAATTAGATATAATATGTATAGTTGATATTGTGAAACAGAAAATATTTAAAGGGAAAATGATGTACAGGAAATAAGGAGAGGAAATAGAATATGATAATAAAAAGCAAAAAAGAAAAAAGATTATGTATATGGGGGTGGGAGGTTGCAGTGTTGGGGGAAAGGGGAAAAAATGAGAATAAAGTCATATCATATTCTGGTACAAACTTTCAATGATGAATATAATGATGTGTATTCATAATGTACCAGTAAAGATATTTTAAAAATACAGATGCAAAATAATAATAAGTTTAAAAATATTTTGCCTAAACATAGGGTATTAGAACTCAGCAATTAAATGGATATCAGGACCATGCAAGTGCTCATAATTATCAAAATACCATTAGTAAAAACCTAAATAAAGCACAGGGGGAGAGAAATGTATGGGGCTGAACAACATCCGAATAAACTGGAACATTTTCTGAGACTTCACTAAAACAATTCTTAGAGATATTATTAAATGCATAATAAAACATCAAAAAAGAAATGAAGATCACAACATTGCATTAAGTGAAATATACTAAGAACACATAGACAGATGCCATACATAATGACATACATGAAATCTACTAATGGCCAAGTCATGAGAATAGGAAGTAGAATGCTGCCTGTGGTGTATGGAGGAAAGGATGTGGTGGAGAAAATATTGGAATAAGACTGCTTAAGAATTTTATATCAGGGCTAGACATTTAGTTCAGTGGTTCTGGTGCTTGCCTTGCAAGTACAAGGTCCTGAGTTCAATCCCCAGTAAACACATACAACAGTGCTGAGCATGGTGTCTCATGCCTGTAATTCTAGCACTCTGAAAACAGAAGCAGGAGGACTGCTTTGAATTTGAGGCTTGCCTGACTACATAGTGAGCTCAGGACCAGACTGAATTACAAAGTTAGACCCTGTTTAAAATAAATAAATAAATAAATAAATATAGAAAAATTAAGTTAAATGAAATTTAAAAACCACCAAACATCAAAATATTATGCCGCATAAGAAACAATAAAAACAGCACCTATGAGAAATATATATAATAAAACATCAATAATGGAAAAGAAAAATAAAGAGAACAACGAAAGTAGAGCCAATTTTAATGTAGTGGAGTACTGCTTAGTCAAAGAAAGATACACTTGAGACATTTAGAACTAAATGGATGTAACTTGATACTATACTCCTAAGGGAAATGAATCCGACAGATTTGCAAATATCACATTGTCTCTCACCTGACAGAAACTAAAGGGATAAATGAAAGCCATAATGTATAATAGATAGTATGAAATAGAAAAGAACTGTTCAAAAAGAGAGAAATTGTGAAAAAGGAAGGAAGGAAAAGACAATAAAGAGAAAAAGGTGCTAAAACAAGGGAAGAAAAGAAACAACTTTTGTAAATAATGGAGGAAGGGAGGTTAAGGAGAGAAAAGGCCAGTGGACCAACCATACATTTTAGAACGCATTTTCACCTTTGATTTCTCATACCAGGGAAATGATATGGTTTTTACATTTCTGTGTCCTATTTAGTTTACTTAAGAGTATGTCTTCATGATGGAGCCATTATAGTATAATGACTAAAATTTAATATCTTTGAAACCCTGACCAACTTTGACCCCACTGAAAAAAAAATTAAAATTGGAATTGCAAGTGAAGATATCAATAATTAGTTCTAGAATTGTATGTTATAGATTGTGAAATTGAAAATACTCAAAGTGAAATAGAGTATTCTATAATGAGATTATAACAAAAAACAAAGGAAATAAATTTTATGTATTTTGGGGGGTAGGGTGGATAGGGATATGGAAATAATGAGAACTAAGTTGTGTCTTATACTGGTACATATCCCCATTATGGAGTGCAATCATGATGTGTGTATGTAATGTACCAATAAAGATTTCAATAAAAATAATGATCTTAAATATTAAAACTATTATAAGATAATGTTAATAAACTGCTTTATTTAAATAACATAAACAGCAAAATAAGATCTTAATTTCTATGTAATATATCTAAATACTATAATGATAATCAATTATGATTGTATTGACCATATATTGCTTTATTGATTGCATACATATTTGATATTATATATTTTATCATTTGGCTGCAATATTGTCATTAAACTATATTATATATATGCACATATCTCTCTACATACACCAATGTTAACACATATTTATACATGATTCAGAATTAGATTCAGAATCAATATTCTAATTAGCAATGTACATTTTTCCTTTTAAAAGGTTATAAATGCCTTTTAAAAAACATCACATTGTTTTGGTCATGCATATGTTCAATATTTGTTTTTATCCTCTTTTTTTTTTTTTAAACCTTTGTCTCTAAACCTATATCTTGTATAAGATAACAAAATGTTTTATTTGTCTACATTTTAAAATGCATGCATTATCTCTTTGCATTTGCTTCTAAAATACTTGAATTTAGCACTTTCAACTATTTAATATTTTGGAAATATATAGCCACATATTGATGTTCAGTATTTATTGTTTTTTTGTTGGTTTTCTTGACTTTTTGCTTTTCCCATGGTTTTCATTCTGCCTATAATTTCAAAATTGAGTTCTGAATTCAACATTTTCCTTAACCTTAGAAAATATTTAAAATAGTCAAATCATAAAATATACCACAATGGGCCGGGGAGTTAGCTCAGTGGTTCTGGTGCCTGTCTTGCAAGCGCAAAGGCCTGGGTTTGATTCTCTGGTAACCACATAACAATACTGGGTGTGGAGATCCACACCCAGCAGCAACCAGTACCACATACCACAGTGCCGGGTGTGGTGGCTCACGCCTGTAATCCCAGCACTAGGGAGGCAGAGGCAGGAGGATTGTGATGTGAGTTTGAGGCTGAGCTCAGGGACAGCCTGAACCACAAAAGTGAGAGCCTGTCTCAAAAAACCTAAAAAAAATAAATAAATAAATAAAATAAAAAATAAAATAAAATAAAATAAAATATACCACAGTGACCGTACACATTCAAAGTGTAAATTTATAATTCTTAGATACACAAAAGTTTTCCATTTATTTGCTTTTCAAAATGATGTGGCTCTCATGATTACAGGTTCAATAATTGCCAAGATTTTTTTCATTAGAAAATTTATATTCATGCATATATATAGAAATGCAGATTGATATATTTGCACCAAATCATCATTCTTACTTTTAAAACCAACTCATGCATAATTCCAATTCACTATTAGCATAATTTTTATAAATGTACTCATCTAAACATAGTTAAAGTTATTATGAATGTTAACAGGCTGCTATACAATGTAATGAGAAAGAATTTTGGTATTTTGTATTTTGTGACTAATGTTAATAATTCATTGATTTTTAATTTGTACAGCTTTTCCCATTTGGCTTTGACAATTTTAGGTACAAATTAGAAATTAATGTAATGTGTGTGGGGAATTAATTACCACTTTTATGATGCTGATGACTATAGATTTTCTAGGCAATGAGGTAATGTTATTCCGACCACACAAAGGATGCATGTAATCTGCATAATCCACTGCTTCCCATAATGAAGAAACAAACTTATTACTCTTGTTTATTTAAAACAGTATATTGTGTTGTTAAATATACTTTGATTTCAAATTAAACTCAACGGATAGAGTGCTTCAGAAATTGAATTTGTAAGAGTCTATTAATGGTCAGTTGTTTTTCCTAACCGATAAAGTATTAACATTGAATTTAAACTATTACAGTCTATAATATTTTTGAAGCAGCATTTTTGAGTAATGAAGTTGGCAATATTAAAACCTTTGGCTGAATAATATTAATTTCATTCTATTTTAAAACAGAAACTTAGACTCTTTTATCTTATAATTAAGAAATATAAAATGACTCAAGCTTTCCTAAATTTTCATTTATCAGAGTAATTATGTTTGAGGAATAATCCAATGTGCATTTCGGAAATCACTCAATGTTTTTATCTTCACTATAGATGTTCAAAAATTCATATAAATTTAATAGTTATAGTTTTATGCAGTTTTAAATTATTTTTATATAGGAAAGAGGAACATATATTTATTATATACTCATTGTTTATATACTCATGCCCTACAATTTGAATTGGTATTGAACAGGATGGAACACTTCTAGCTTATCAGGATTTGGAGAGGCTGAGGTAGGAAGATTACAAATTCATGCCCAGCCTATGCAATTTAGCTAAAATAGAATAAAACTGAGTAGAGCGGCACCTCAGTGTAAATCCTGGTTTCAATCCCCAATATCGAAAGGCAAATGGTTTAATTTTTATCATAATGCTCATAATAATTTATGAAACAAAATAAGCTCTAGTCTTCAGAAAATATGGCACTCTATATTCAGGATTAAATTACTTTTAGTCAAAGTATTATCTTAGCAATATTTTCTCACTAAAAATATAAAATGTCTTGGCCTGACAAGGTGGTGCATGCCTGTCTTCCTCTGTAATCAAGAGGCAGAGGATCACAAGTTAGAAGCAAAATTGGACAGTTTAGGCAGATTTTCTGTCAAAATTAAATACAAACTCAAAATCCCGGAAACAGTAGTTTGGAGCTCACGCATGTTTGGCAAGATTGCTACACATAGGGGCCGGAGAGTTAGCTCAGTGGTTCTGGCGCCTGTCTTGCAAGCGCAAGGGCCCAGGTTCGATTCCCCGGTAACCACATAACAATACTGGGTGTGGAGATTCACGCCCAGCAGTAACCAGTACCACATACCACAGTGCCGGTGTGGTGGCTCACGCTGTAATCCCAGCACTCGGGAGGCAGAGGCAGGAGGATTGCTGTGATGTGAGCTGGAGGCTGAGCTCAGGGCCAGCCTGAACTACAAAGCAAGACC
>PVIR01015608.1:0-27710 GCA_004026965.1 Petromus typicus
AAAGAAGAGGGGCTTCAGCGTGAATTCACCCCTTTTAGCCCAAACACTGGACATAGACATTTTTCATAAAGAATCACCTCCAACTGGTGACAGGTACGACTTTGCAGGTGAATGTGGAGTGTTGACAGAGAAGAACAAATGCTCCTACCTCTGAGCTCTCCTTTCGGAGCCCTGCCTGAAGCCCCAGACTCTCGGTCACTGACAAACAGCCAATCAAACTGGGGATGGAAAACTGCCAAGGTCAGAGCTGCCCTTCAGGGCCATTCAGCTATTTCCCTGGGCATGCACTGAACAGCTGCCATAAATGTATTTAACAGTGGGCGGTCACTCAAATTAAAATGCTAGAGTGGATTAAGAACCAGATTCTCTTTCAAGCCCATCCCATTCCACCCACTTTTAATCATACACCAATCCCAACACTTGACCCAGAAATCCCAAACTGACAGGCTGCATTAACTAAAGCTGGTTAAACAGACTTCTCCGCATCCAGCTGAGGTCTTCCTCTCCTCCCGTGCCACAGCTACCTGGACTTAAAGCTGCAGCCTCAGTACTTGCTAATCACACATCAGTTTGAACCTAACACATTCTGGTGTGCATGTCCTGGCTTCTCAACTCGAAGCCAAGTTCTTCAAGGGACATCCTTTTGTGCCTCTGTTGCAGCACCGCATTTTGCATATAGGTGACATTAAGCATAGCTATCAATAGGTACGAAGAGATGGGGATGGTGCAACACCTTCACTGATGTATTAACTACTTGCTGCTCAGAGAAATGTCATCCGGCATCAATCACTACATTGACCACTGAACTCAAAGCTGTTCCAGCACTTGAAGATTACCACTCTCCGTGCTTCAGCCTGAAATGATCTGTACAGCTTACCATTCGCTCAGAGTACCCATGTAAACCTGCAGCTTTTACTAGAGCATGTTTCCATTTTATTAACATGCATTTAAGACCATTAGTTTAAAAGAACACAATTTTTGGGCTGGGGATTTAGCTCAGTGGTTCCAGTACCTGCCTTGCAAGCACAAGGTCCTGGTTTTCATCCCTGGTAACCACATACAACAAAGCTAGGCAGCATGACCACCAGCAATTAGTACCACATACCACAATGCTTGGTGAGGTGGCTCATGCCTCTAATCCCAGCACTTGGGAGGTAGAGGCAGGAGGACTGCTATGAGTTTAGGACCAGCCTGAACTACAAAATGAGACCCTGTCTCAAAAACAGAACAAAAAAACCCCATGATTTTCAAACAAGTGCCAATGTAAGGCCTCACCAAGGTGAAGGGCAGAATTTAATCTTTCAGAGCTCCTTTCCTTAAACCTGTGCCTTTTCCTAGGGTGTCACAGACAACATAGAAATCAGTGAGCTTGACTTCCAGGCCAGCAAGTCCCTCACTCACCAGGCCAGAGCTGCCAAAAGTACTTCGTTCACATTATTTTGATGCTCTTGCACTACGAGACAACAAAGTAGAAATGATATTCTGTAATGACCTCATTCTCCTGCTTTTGGTATCTCTCTACAAACATTTCTACAGTTACAAGAATAACTTCAGGTTCATAAAGTTTTTAACAAAACCGAGATAACCAAGAGTGCAAATACAGAAGCGGATTTAAAAAGCAGTCATTTTGTTTGTATATGAGATAAATTTTCTATAAATTACATGGTGGGCAGTTAAGTCCCACTGTTAAGACAGATTTTCATTCGTATTTGCTCAAAATGGCTATACATTTTTAGATTATCCTTAAATCCTACTCCATTTGTCTAGAATTCTCTCTCTTCTCCATTCTTTCCCAAGGGAAAAACAAAACAAACCAAAGAACCTTAACTCACTCTTCAAACCAAAACAACCCCACTGATTTACAGAAAAAATAAATATTATTTCATAAGGTTTTTGTAGAAAAAAAATATACTTCCTTGTAATTTCTTGAATTCAATGGAAAGCTCTGAATCCATTAAATTCGCACCACCCAAAATCAAACACAATACACCTTTGCTCACCGCAAAATTCAGCTGTAAAGCTGAGAAACTGTCTCTCTACTCTCGGAAAATTATCCATGACCTTTTGGGTGAAAATATACACAAAGAGACTATTTTTTTTTTTTTAATGAGAAGTGTACTTCTAAAATATGAGACTGCATACTGCACACCTGCACATGCTAAGCTGACGTGGGCAGTACGTGTGTGCAGGTGGAAGGCTTCTTGCTGTCAATGCCTTTTGAATTGTTAGTTTATGAAGATACACTCCAGTCCAGTTCTGATTTTAACAAGCTGTACAGGAGAGTTGGCATTATGTTACTAAAAATGCTTTGCACATTAAAAAGTAACACCATCAAAGGGCCAGGGTTACAGCTTGGGGCACTGAGCCTGCCTTACAAGCACAAGGTCGAGTTTGATCCCTGGTACAGCAAAAGAAAAAACAAAAAGCAAAAATCCACCATCAACTCTTTAACTCAAAGAAAATGAACACCATTCTATTGATTCCGCATCGATGGATTCTGTCCGAGCGGTAACTGACTCTGAATGACTCTGGGCTGAAAACTTAACCACACTCATTTTGTTTCTGCAGTTTTATCTATGTGCTTCAGGACCTCAATAAAACTACTGGTGGGGAAATATAATAACTTGAGAGGAAAGGAAATGAGCCAGAAATTATCAAGCTAAACATTGGGAACAGAAACAAAAGTATTTGCAAAATTTGTATGGCAGCTGTTCTCCAGCTATGTGTCTCTTTCTGCGGCGCTTCAACAGTAAGAGCAGCGCTTGCCGAGCACCTGGACCCCGCGCTGCACAATACTCCACAGGCTTCACTCCTGCCACTCACAGAATCTTCATCACAGTCCGGCAAGCGAACTAAGAAACTCACCCTAGTGGCACAGAATCTGAATGCAGACTGCAGAGCATAAATTTAACTTATTTCTGAGACAGGGTCTTGCTTTGTAGTTCAGGCAGGTCTGAACTCAGCAATCCTCCAGCCTCAGCCTCCAGAGTTCTGGCATTACAGGTGGGAGCTACCATGCCCAGCACTTTGTTATGTGGTTCTGATTACTGGTGGCCATGAGTTACCACACTCAGGATTGCTGTATGTGGTTACCAAGGATCGAACCTGGGACCTTGCACTTGCAAGGCAGCCACTGAAACCACTGAACTAAATTTCTGGCTCAAATTTAACTTCTTTAAAGTATTAGGTTCATACGAATGACTTGTGCTTTCTTGGGTAGATACGTATCAAATCCTAATTTCCTTTCACTGTGGTTTGCAGGTCGAAATGTGAACAAAGATTTTACTACATCTTGTCTTGCAGTACAAATGTGTATTTCACACCGGGTGGGCCACAGGCTGCACTGTAACACATACGTAACACTAAGCCCAACGTACACTGTGACACGCCTTCATCTTCACAGCTGGCAGGTGTGAGGAATCTCCCACCTCACCCTGATGCTTTAGTTTCCAACCCCACACACACAAACACCACACATAATTTGGGTGGAGTCACTAACTGGATTCCTTTCTCCTCAGACCTCTAAAGCAACACGGTTAAAATACAAAGGTAACATGAATTATAGATACACGTTAAGGATGTTATTGGGCTTAGAATTTAGTCCAGTGGTTCTGGTACCTGCCTCACGAGTGCAAGGCTGCAAGGTTGGACACCTCCTCAAAAAAACGTTCCTCTGAGCTCTGGGAGAGACTACCACTCTGACTAAAATATTTATTCTTGTATTCTCCAAGGCCGTGGGTCTCCTGTATTTTAACTGAGTAATAAGGTACTTGTTTGTACAGTTAGACCTATAAGGGATGTGTGGAATGACCGCCAGAGTGGAAAAGACCCAGACACACCATGACACGAACACGAGGTACTTTCTCCATGGTCTCCAAGCCCAGCAACCAAACAGCTTACTCCAGTGTTACAGCTGAGTATTTTTGGCAAGAATGTGAAACAGTTACCCCTGTTTGGGAAGAAAATGCTTTTATGATCCTCTGTGCCATCTGTGAGTGGACATATTTAAGAATTTTATTTTGGGCCGGGGAGTTAGCTCAGTGGTTCCGGCGCCTGTCTTGCAAGCGCAAGGGCCCGGGTTCGATCCCCCGGTAACAACATAACAATACTGGGTGTGGAGACCCACACCCAGCAGCAACCAGTACCACATACCACAGTGCCGGGCGTGGTGGCTCACGCCTGTAATCCCAGCACTCGGGAGGCAGAGGCAGGAGGATTGCTGAGATGTGAGTTTGAGGCTGAGCTGAGGGCCAGCCTGAACCACAAAGCGAGACCCTGTCTCAAAAAACCTAAAAAAAAAAGAATTTTATTTTGACTTATCTGACATCATGATTTTTAAAAGGATGTACAGGCAGACATGTGATTTGTTACCTAAGACTCCGATTCAGTCCACGTATCACTGTAATCCTGTTTACTCCAAAATGACTTCATTGTACATCTATTAGACTCTTGATTCTAAAAGAACCCACACAACAGCTGTCATGGTCATTTTTTTCCCTTCTATAATAAACTGTCGCACAGCAGATATGAAAAACTAGTAGTTGTTCAGATGGAAAGTAGAAATGTAGGAAGATATAAAAAGAATCTATTTCAGGTCATTTTGATCACTCTCCTTCAGGCTTATAGAGTGAAATAGGAAAACTGAAACTGTGTGGATGGCTTAATGAAGTCTGTCAAACATTTTCACCAAACTATGAGGCACACAACGCCTTCTCCTGGCCACGCTGGCTTGTTAGAACTGTGATGTCAGGAGTAAGAGTCGGGGGTGTGGCCCAGCGCCAGGTGTACACGGGCCACCTGAGACCCAGGGAAGGGTTAGAGGCTAACAGGTAAAGCACACACTGTAAAACTTCCCTGGGTGGTTTCTCAGTGATCAGCTTCAATTTAAAAAAGAAGAAGAGGTAAGCAGGAAGCCCAGTTAAAAAAGGGAAAGAAAGAGAAAGGCAAAATGTACTTGTCTGCTAAAATGAGCAGTGGGGAAGACCCGCTTCTGCCAGTAATCGTGCCCAGAGTCCCTTACGGCATGACTGGAGCCATGTGCTCATAGCACACGCCCACTCCGAGGCCTGTTTCCGATCGGTTGTCTGTTACCTGTACCCTTGACCGCAACAGTAAACCCCTCAGGGAAGGAGCTTTGATTGCTAAACTACCCTCAGCACCTACACCTAAGTTGGAGATGCAACAGAACATTAACCATTATTTGCAGTATTAACAAAATGAACTGTCTCTTCACTTCCCAGAAATGTGAACTATAAACATTTTATACTGCTGATAATTGTAGGTACAAATAACACAGGATTTTCTTCAGGGAGTTGTATATAAAATGAGTAAATTAAAAATGGGAAGACAATAAAACATCACATAAAACTAGCAGCTCCAGAAGATAACTGCTAAGCCTGCCAACACTGGTGTACTTTTTTAATGTGAGTCCTCAGGCAGAGACCAAAGAAACCACCAGGTACTGACAACGAGCACAACTCCCCATGGACGTGGGTTCTGTTTTCATTCCACCCATTACCATCCTAAAGCATTCTGTGTAATTCCAAAAAAATGGCTCATGTAGTAAAAACAAAACAAGAACAAAAAACCCTTAACTCTTGGGAAGACATTCTTTCCCAAGAGAATTTGTCCCTCAAAGTTCAGGGGCTGGAGACTTAATCTCTCTGCCTTCAACAAGGATTAATGTCACTGTCCGGCAGTGGTTCATTAGTGCAGGACTCTGGCGCCCTTGCTCTGTTGAGCACTGGATACCTTCTGCTTATTAAGATGGAGCAGACAAACCCTCACGGGATGCTGACACCATGCTTTGGGCTTCGCAGCCTCAGAACCATGAGCTCATAAACTTCTATTCTCTAGAAATTTCCCAGTCTCTGGAATTCAGTTACAGCAACAGAAAATGGACCAAGGCACTTCCGTATTGCCAGGTCCCTCAAGATGCCACCTACCTGCAATTTTACCCAGATTGGTTTTCTGGAAGTCAGCATTCTTGAGCTCCTCTGTGCTCGCAGACTTCATAACGGAATTGATGGAGGTCAGGGTGCTAATGAGCTGTGAGTTGAGGGAGCCAATCTGTGAGTGAGGCTCCCCAAAAGCGTCTGCTAGTTCACTGTAGTTCTCAGCCAGCAGTGTCTGCTGCTCCGCCAGCAGCTTCTGGACCCGTTCAATGTAGTGATCCAAGCTGGTCACCATTCCAGAGGGAGCCTGGGACTGGGGGTCCTCCAGAAGCTCCCCTACAGGCTCATCCCCAACACCTACGCTCCTCCTGCTGCCTGTCAGCCCCAGGGTCAACTGTGGGGGTCCACAAGCTATGGTCCTCATTTTGAGACCAACAAGATAGTTGTCATGAATATTTATCTGCCCCACACCCAACTCTTTGGTCTTCACAGCAGATGGCCTGTCAAACCCAGAATTGCCAGAAAGCAGGGTCCCAACCCCAACAGACCGCATCTTGGTGGAGGAGTTGACGTCCCTGACGAGGCCTTCTCCTACGGCCACGGTCCGCATCTCCACTGTCTGTGTGCAGGTCTGCTTGTCCAATGTGCTCACTGAAGTGTTGGTGCAGGAATCCGACAGTGTGGCTGACTTCGTGTTAGTGGACTGGTTCACCTGTTCCCACACCGTGCTGGTGTGCTGGTGTGCGGTAGGAGGTGCCGCCATGATGGCCGCTTCTGCCTGGCCAACGGCCTCTGTGTTCACGCTGCGGGAGGCATACTCTCTGGGAGAGCAGACAGTCACATCCACAGAACAGTCTCCACAGCCGATAGACCGCACGTCTTTAAACTCCAAGTTTGTCTTGAGGAGTGTCAGGTCGCTCCCAGATGCCTCTGTGTTGCTACCTGTTTCACAGATGCTGACTTCCACACCCACACACTCGTCACAGGTCTCCACAGACCGCCCCGTACACTGCTCGAGGGTGTCTACCCTCTCCTTAACAATCCATCGACTCATGGGCAGCTCGGGCCCCACAGCTTGATTCTTGCATTCGGGCTGGCAGGAGACGGTGACGCTACTTGTTTGCACAGAGGTCCCGACACAAGTGTCCACCAGGTCCAAGTGACTGCCCACCATTTGGTCTCTTGTTGGCACCATTGCCTCCACTGACTTGCTGAAGACAAGTGGCTGGGCTGTCACAGCCTTGTCAACCTTCTTTCTTGACCCAGCCGCCTGCAGCTCTTGTTTCAGCTTTGTCATCTCCCGGTCGTGGGTGGTTTCTTTAAGCTGGACTTCCAGGCGGTAAACCTTTTCTTTTAAGGCTTCTATGGTCTGCTGCTGCAGCTCGATTTCCTTGTCAGCTTCTGTCGTCACCCCAAGCATGGCCTCTGTCACGCCAGTGCCAGAATCCTTCATTTCAGTGACTGTCCCTATGGCTGCGTCCTTGCAGGCCCTTGAACTGCGGTGGTACACGACGATGTCATTCATGCTGTCATTTCCACCCACAGCCACAGACCGGGACTCCTGCGGTGGGCACTGTCCGTTCTCCCTTGGCACCAAGGAGGCCTCACTGCTGTCCTGGATCTTCTGCTCCAGGGCCTGCATGTCTGCGGTGAGCTGCCTGAACTCCCGGATCCTCTGTGTGCTCTGCTCCACGCTTTCCATCTCTTCCTCCTCATAGTCAATGTACAGCTCGCCGCCACTTCTCCGCACCCGGGTGAGCTGTTCCAGCTGGGAGGCGTTCCCTGCGCTGTAGGAGCGCTTCCTGACACCACAGAGGTCATTCTGGGACGCGGCCCTCTGCATCTTCAGCTGTGAGGCCAGCTGCCGCTTCTCCTCCTGCAGCACAGAGATCTTCACCTGGAGCACGGGAATGGTTCTCACCTGCTCCTCAAGCTCCTTCAGGCGTTTCAGGGCAACGGCCATCTGCTCGCGGATGTGCTGCAGGTGCATCGGACTCACGTTGGTCACTGGAGTGGAGATTCCTGAGCTCAGAGGGCTGTGGCGGATGGAGCTCCCCATGGAGGAAGTGGTGGCAGCCACCGGGGCATAGCCGCCGTAATCCCCATTGCCGTGGTATCCATTCTGAAGCTGGGGAACGGCAGCACTGTAGTTTCCAGAACCCATAAAGGAAGGGAGAGAGCTCGTGGAGCCCAGGCCTCCAAAACTGGCCAGCCTAGGCCTTCTGAATTCACCCGGTGCCATTTGCATGGTGGCTCTCTCCTGCTCCAGTCTTCTCCGGGTCTCCATCAGCGTCTTGGTAACATGAAGGTTGTGCTTTGGGAATTGTGGGGAAGGAGGGGGCAGCTGTGGGTTTTCAGGAACAGGAAGAAAACTGGGTGAGGATTCCAGTGGGGGAGGTGGCCTTGGGGCGGGAGTCGATGTCACTTGGGCTCTGGGGAGGAAGATGCTGGGGCACTGCTTGTCATCACTGTTGGAGGATGAGAGGGATTCAGTGGACGTCCACACACCTTGTGGACCTGGTATGACCTTAGTTTCGGGACATGGCACAGATGGCTTCCGCCTCTTCTGGATATTCAGCTTCTTGATGGTATTTCCCTTCTGGATGTCATCCACATATTTGAGGAAATCCAAATCTAGCTGATAACCATAGGGGGTTTCCACAAAATAAGGGTCTTTCTGTTCTTTATCATGGTCTCCATTCAGAACATCATCTGCTTTTCCTAAGAGAAAGAAAAGAGTATCATAATGCTATGTATCACATGGTAGGATAAAAACTAAGACCTACGGAACCATTATCTTATCCCAGATCTGCAACTTAGCTGCTTAGGAAGTTAACATACTTTTCTGGGCTCTAGTTTTTCTGTGAGTAAAATTTAAGATATAAGGTTAAATATGGGCCAGGGATTTAGCTCAGTGGTTCTGGTGCCTGTCTTGCAAGAGCAAGGACCCAGGTTCTATCCCTGGTAACCACATACCATACTGGGCGTGGAGACTCACGCCCAGCAGCAACCAGTACCCACATACCACAGTGCCGGGTGTGGTGGCTCACACCTGTAATCCCAGCACTCAGGAGGCAGAGGCAGGAGGATTGCTGTGATATGAGTTTGAGGCTGAGCTGAGGGCCAGCCTGAACCACAAAGTGAGACCCTGTCTCAAAAAAACCTTAAAAAAAGAAAAATAAGATATAAGGTTAAACAAAGGAATGAGAGGGGCCGGGGATATAGCTCAGTGGTTCCAGTGCCTGTCTTGCAAGCGCAAGGACCGGGGTTCAATACCCGGGAACCACATAACAATACTGGGCGTGGAGACTCACCCCAGCAGCAACCAGTACCACATCCCACAGTGCCGGGCGTGGTGGCTCACGCCTGTAATCCCAGCACTCGGGAGGCAGAGGCAGGAGGATTGCTGTGATGTGAGTTGGAGGCTGAGCTCAGGGCCAGCCTGAAACACAAAGCGAGACCCTGTCTCAAAAAACCTTAAAAAAAAAAAAAAAAAGGAATGAGATAACTTTTTTAAAAAGTAGTGCAAATTGAACCCAAGGTGTGCTGGCCAATAGCTCTAGGTCTTTTAAGAATTTTTGAAAAAATAGGCTAGAGTTGCCCAGGCTAGCTTTGAACTAATGAACCTCTAGTTTCCTCACTAGGACTACTAGGCTTACGAGTATGCACCAGATAATGTTCCTAAGTGTCAAGCACGTAGAAAATCTTTACTAAATATCTTTAGTAAAGGATTACGGGTATGCACCAGATAATGTTCCTCACTGTCAAGCACATAGAAAATCTTTACTAAATATCTTTAAAACAATCCATTTTCTTTTCTTTTTTTTTTAGTTTTTTGAGACATAGTCTTGCTTTGTAGTTCAGGCTAGCCTCGAACTCATGGAAGTTCTCCTGCTTCTGTGTCCCAGGGCTGGGATTACAGGTGTGAGTCACCATGCCCGGCATTGTGATACATGGTACGAGGGAATTGAACTTGGGACCTGGCGCTTCCTAGGCAGATGCCAGAACCACTGAACTAAATCCCCCACCATGAAACAGTTCATTTTAAAAGGCTTAAAAGCACTGTCAAGTATACTAGTCCATGTGTCTCTAGTCCCTTGAAGAAGGGAGAGCAGACCTTGCAGTTCCTATTTTACAGAATGTTATCTGAGGTACAAAATCTGAAAGTCAGCAGCAGACTGACAGACTAGGTCAGTGCAGACCCTGCAGGCTGGGCGCAGAGGCACCGGGCGCTTGGCCACTGTCACAGCCCACGACGTGGCCTGGACTCTTCCCGCCAGAAAGTTGGTACACAAAAACAGTCAGAGGAGACTTCAATTCTATTCTGTCCCACACTTCTCACCTAAAAACAAAACAAAACCGACTCCCAATTGGTGAAACATTTTCACGATTCTTTTTATTTTTTGACAACAATCTTCTGTCTGAACAATGCGCATATGAGGAGGCATCCAGATTCCAAGGAGAATAAAAATACAGCAAAGCTGCACTCCAGCCACGGGATCATGTGACACTCAGTAAATGCTACTTCTGGCTAAACCAAACATTTAAAAACGGAAACACAGGAACTTTTCAAAGTGCAGACCTTGCTGCTGACCTGAGTTCTGCGTTTCAAATTTAAAAGCAAGGTCATTTTTTGTTTGTTTAAATTATATGATTAAGTAATGTGTTTTCCTACAGCTGTATTATCAAGCTCTGTGTTTTCAGAGCAATGGAAAGAAAGGACTCAGCCCAGTCTCTGTCCTGTCCGGCACACAGCCTCTGCCCTCCCCACCCCACCCCACTGCAGTCACGGTCTAAGGGCCTCCCCAACCCTGAGCTGCCTGTCCCAGCACTGCAGGACTTTACAGTTGACAGCAGAATTCTCAGAATGACCTTTTAGCCTGCTCTTGTCTGTTCTGAAATGTTAGCGAGGCAAACTACAGACAAGATCACTAAGCACCAGAGTTAAGAGGCTGCACGTTGCCCCAGTGTAAATTTACATTTTAACCAATTCTAGCTCCCGGAAGACAGGCACTCAATTTCCAGACTAAAGCAGGTAAGAAATTAATTGTCTTTCAAAGATTAAGCCTAATCTTAGGAGAGCTCATTCAGAGCCCGGTGCCTGGGCAGAACGGTGTCTGGTCACTTTATGGTCTTTTAACTCTGCCCGAGAAAGAAAGACCGGCATTCAAAATATGCAGCCAGACCTGTTTCCAAAACTGTCTGAAATTCCTTCAGCAAAGAGGAACCCGAAGTTGGGGCATCAGGCCACTCCGGCAGGCAGCCGGCCCTCTGTTGGCGCACACACTGCCCTGTACCCTCAGCCCAGGCTGGGGCCCGCCGGAGGAGCCCGCGCCCCCAGCCCGCCCACCGCGCCCCTACCTGCGCGCCCGCCGCGGGCTCCGGAGCCGGCCCTGCGCGCCGCGGACACAGGCCCGCACCCCTCCCCGGAGGACGCGCCGGCCGCCCAGACGCCATAGGCCGAGCTCTCACCAATGAAGTCTCCCTCCGGCTCGGCGACACCGCCTCCGCCACACTCAGCGGCTCGGCATTCCTTGTTTTCTTAGTGAAAACAGGAAACCGGCATCTTTTGAAAATGTGTACTCTTCACTGCAGTTCTGCCGGGAGTACAAATAAAGCCAGCAACGCAAGCATCGCCACAGACAGGCTCTGTCTTTCCTGGGGCGGCCGCTTACGTCTCCATGAAAGAGGCTGTGTTCTGGGCGCAAACCTAGCAGCTCAGCACAGTCACCTGAGGAAGGGCCGGGCCACAATCGCCCACTGTTCTCCGCTCCTCCGAGCAGCCGGCTTCCAGGGCGCCGCGGGGCTCTTGGGCGGCCTCCCTGTAAGCCTGGCCTCAGCGGCGCACTGCCACTGGTGGACTTTCCCCCTCCAACTAATCAAATTTCTTTTTCAGTTAAAAAGTAGTACATGCTACTTTAACAAACAAAAACCCTCAAGGGGACGCACTCTGCCTGTAATCCCAGGGCTATGAGAGACTGAAGCGGAAGGATTTCAAATTTGAGCTCTGTTTGAGCAATTTAGTGGCTTTAAAAGAGGGCTGGGGATGTAGGTCAATGCTAACGCTATGAATTCAGTCCCTAGTCCTAGGGGTTGGGGTGTCATGTAGAGACCATATAAAGAAGAAATAAATATATACTCTGGATGTCTTGACGTAACTCCTAGGCCGGTGTGTGTGTGCTTGCACGCTACTGAGGACTAAAGCTAAAGTATTTACTTGCACTGAGCTACATCGCCAGCCTGTTTTAAAATTCTGAGACAAGGTCTTGTTAAATCGGTGAACTGTTCAGCCTGGACTCAAATTTTCAATCGTCCTGCTTCAGCCTCCCAGAATGCTGACATTAAAGATGGTGTGTGCCACCAGGCCAGCTTGACTTTTTTGACCCCCCCCCCCGGGGGGGGGCGATTTTCAGTAGGAAAGGTGAACTGACTCAAGGTCAGCATTTAGCACACAGCAAAACATAGCACAAGTTTCAGCAAAACTCAACTGGCCCATCTCTGGTTCTTTTCTAGTGGAAATCAGCAAAGGTCTGAGTCAGGTCAAATTATCCCCAAGTGAACTTCAGACTTTTATCTGTGTGAATCAGGAGAAGTTAGAATTTAACTATGTTAGGTTTCATTGTTTCCCACTTTGGCTTAACCCAAGATACATAAGGGATTTGCAATACATGATTCATTATCTAGCAACTGAAAAAATGAGATATGTTCTTAAAGTGTCATGTATACAAGAAACTATCCTTGTTAGCAATTATTCTATAATTAAATAAAACTATCCGCTGTCATTTTTATCTGCAGCTTTCTAGTGTATCTTTTAAAAGTTAATACAAATATGGGATTTATGGATCCCTGACATATTTTTTAACTTTTCCATATAGATATATCTTATTTCTTTCTCAAAATGGAAGCCCCTTAAAACCAACAAATCCAGGCCGGGTATTTAGTCAGTGGTTCCTTTGCCTGTCTTGCAAGCGCAAAGGCCCGGGTTCGATCCCGGTAACCACATACAGTACTGGGTGCAGAGACTCACGCCCAGCAGCAACCAGTACCACATACCACAGTGCTGGGCGTGGTGGCTCATGCCTGTAATCCCAGCACTCGGGAGGCAGAGGCAGGAGGATTGCTGTGATGTGAGTTGGAGGCTGAGCTCAGGGCCAGCCTGAACCACAAGGCAAGACCCTGTCTCAAAAAACAAACAAAAAAACCCAACAAATTCAACTTCTAAATTTTCCTTCACTGTTCTTCTCTCTTAATCACACATCAATTAATTAACAAGATGCTGCGAACAAAGAAGATATTTAAAATTGTTTGCTAAGGTAATAAATAATTGCATATACAATATAACTAAACTCTCGAAAACATATTAATGATCTAAACATAGTTGTCAAGTATTACCATGGGTATTTCTTGCAAAATACTGTTTCAGTAGTTATTTTTAAAGTAAGAAACTATGGGTAGTCTATATTGTGTTCTTCATATTTTGTAAATTTTCACCTAACATAGACATTTATCTCTTTAAATTATTACAAGAAGTCACTGTCAGTAAAATTAAAATAAAAGAAACCACGAAAGTTCAAATGGAAGGGACACGACAGTGAGAAGCCACAGTAAACAAACCTCCATATTCCTCAGTGTGCATACCCAGCCCTCTGCATTAATATAAGTGCCTGTTTTTTGAACGGATAAAAATGAACTGTGCATTCCCCCACCTTCCTTCCTGTTAGCATGGCCATAGGCAGAAATGTCATTTAGCGACTCCCAGGGATCTCTCTGAAAAGACACAGCAAAGTATCCCTGATGTTCTTTTCCTTCTCTGTGCTGTTATCTGGAAAGCTGATGTAATGACTGGACATTACATCACTCTGGACTACACCTAGGAATGGAGGAACATGGGTAACAAGCAATCTGCGTCTCACAGGGCTTTGTGGATCAGAATGACCACAGTTCTCCTAAAGAATGTAGCTCTACACTCCTCTCTTTTACTTTTTGCATCTTTGGGACACAATACTCAACAACCACAATTTAAAGGAGAGGTTTAATTGAGGCCATATTTTAGACCTTAGTTGGCTGGCTCTAGGGCAGCATGGTGTGGGGCTTAGTGGAAAAGGGTTCATGGTGGACAGGAAGCAGACAGAAAAAGGGAGGAGCTGGGGAGGGAGATGAACTCTCCCGGCCACACCTCCAAGCACTTCCTGTCTTAGTTAACTTTTCTCTTGTGGCTAAGACAAAGTACCCCATACCCTAAGTTAAAGGCACCAGGGTTTGTTTAGCTAACGGTAAGTAGGGGTTTTAGTCCATAATTGGCTGGCTGGAGGGCAGGGTGGCAAAGCAGAGAACAGTTCATGGCGGAAAACAGGTAACAGAACCAAAAGGGACCTTAACGGTGTCTTTCTGCCCCTTCTGTACTCTCATCCACAATGTGCGGATTAGCACGGGGTGGAAACCAATCAAGAGGCTGGTTTTGTACTCTCCCACCCTTAATCTCAGTCTCAGGCAAAGTGGAAACGAGCAGATCGAAGAAAACTTTCTGCAATGACATAACACACATCATCTAGAGCCAACAGCGATGCAGCCCTTCTTCCCAGCAGAAACCTCCCAAGCCTGCTCTCCACCAGAATTTTTCTCAGCATTTTGGTCTTCTGAATTCTGATGAGAACCTCTCCCATCAGGGACAGCCTAAGGCATGCAGCCTTACTTTTTCAGCCAGCATTTCCGAAACCTTTCCAAATTCTTCCCACAAGCCATTCCCAAAGGCTCCTGAACCACATGGTCAGGTTACAGCAACAATCTACTCCTCTGGTACCAAATTCTATCTTAGTTACTTTTCTCTTGTCACTGAGACAAATACTTGACACCTAACAGTGAAAGGAGGAAAGGTTCATTTAGCTCACAGCTTGTGGAGGTTTCAGTCCATACCTGGCCGGCTCCATGATGAGGTGACACCAAAGAAAGGAGGACAGTTCATGAGGAGGAGGGGCAAAGCAAAAGGGACATTAAAAGGATCTTTTTTCCCTTCTCTTATCCAACTACCTAGGGGCACATAGCACATACACTCTTAATCCTACTGCCCCTCAGCATTGGTACTGTACCCTAAGTCAGTTCCAGGGACACCTTCTAGATCCAGCCACCTTTGAAAAAACCCCATCTATGACTGCATGAGGCTTTAAGGGGACATCTAAACACAAGCCATAACACCTGTCTCTTCCTATCAGCTCCCACCTGCTAATAGCAAAGCAGATACTTCACCTTCCAAAATCCTACCTACGAGCACCTCAGGCTGCTAGGAGACATCTAAGTATAAACTATAACATTTTGCCCCTGGCTCTCCAAACACTCAGATACATCATGCTATGCAAAATGTACTGAGTCCATCTCTAAGGGTTATCAAGGTCCTAAGAACGTCAGCACTGCTGGCAGGTCCAAGTCCAAGTCTCTCCTTGACTCTTAAGGCAAACTCTGAGCTGTGGACCCAGGTCAATATCAAAAAGAACATAGGCCCTGCCAACATACAGTGGTGTGGGGTGAAGGTTCTCATCCCCAAAAGAACAACTAAGAGGATATAAAGGAATGGGACCAAAGCAGGACATTAATTCCTATAACTCTGAATCTATCATCCAGAACAAACTGTGGTGATACTGCTTTTGTAGCACTGCTTACAGCACGGCTGAAGGCTGTGGCCCTTGTAGCCTCTCTTCAGCTGACTTTGCTCATTCCTTGTGCCTTACCTCAGACATTCACATTCCTAACTTCTCCAGCTTTATGGGTCTCCACAGCGATCTTTGACGTCAGCCTCACAGCTTCACTCACTGTCCACTCCAGGCCTCCTGGACTGGTCACCCGGGCCTGCTTCTGAAATCTTGATAGAAACTTTCTTTATCCCAAAACGTGTATATTCTGTGTGGCCATAAAACTACTACCACATATGATGCCAAGATCTGCCGACAGCTGGAGGAATAGCTGGGCCCTCCTGCATCATGGCTGCGGAGGCCTCTGAGTGCCTGCATGGCTGAGCACTATAAGAATCCAGGGGAAATTTGCCATGCTCCACTTCCATTCCCCACCATGTTGCCCTGGGGCTTTCCCTGAAACAAAATCTTGCCTCTTGTGCAATTTTGAGCCTGTAAGGGCTGGGACCTTGCTGATTCCTGACATGTCCTTTGGCCATTTTTCCTACTGTCCTGATCCAAAATACTTCCTTCTTTTTAATGCTAATCTTTTCAGCAATCCAGCTCTCCTTTCTTCCTTACCTCGTAGGCATTTCCTTTCAGGGAAACCGAAAACTTTTAAAATCACTCAGCTGTGCCATTTGCACATGATTTTCAATGTACAGCTGGCTTAAATACCCCAACAGTACCTACAACACAGCCTAAATGTTAGCCTATTTTGAAATCTCCTCTGCTAGACGAGTGAGTCTACGGCCCTTAATCTCGTCTCCTCTATCCCCCAGTTTTAAAGCATGACCAAAATGTAGACAGAGTTTCTGTCAGAGGTTAATATAAATGGTCTTGAGCCCAAATGCCAATGGAGTCCTTGTTCCCAACTGAAACTTATTAACCCTGGTCTTTTCTGTTTGCTTTTAAAATCTGCATTCTGGTCTTTTGAGCTCTGACCAGAGCTTCCCATAAAGGTTGGCTTGTATCATCCCAGGGCTGTTTCTCCACCCAGCACCACCAAACCTTCCCCAACTCTTCCTCGAACCAGCTCTCAGGGTGTTTAAATCACTCGATCAAGCACAATCACAGGAATGAACCCCATTTTTCTCATTGCTGAGACATAACACCTAACACACACAATCTGAAGGAGAGGCTTATTTTGGCTCACGTTTCAGCGCATAGTCAGCTGGCTCAAAGGCTGGACAACACAGGAAAGATGTGTGGCCGAGGAATAGCTATTCCCACCACAGCAGCCTCCAAGTAGACAGGGAAGGGAGGAGCTGGGAGGGAGATTAACCTTTCCAGGCCACGCCCCTTGACACTTACCTGTTCTTATTGGACTCCACTCCCTAACAGTAAACCAGCTATAAAACTCCAAAATCCAATCCCCTTCCAAAAATAATCACCTCCCTCCCACCTGTGAATGCCTGAGGCTCTTATGGAATATCTACATATAAACTGTAACAATGTATTTACATGAAAGAGGAATAAAATTGTTCTATTTGGTTATTATCTGTTTTGGATACGGACTACTGAATTTTAATAAACAAAGCAGTTTCCCCCTCATTTCCTACAAAGTAAGATACCTTATAAAGAATCTGATTATAAAAAGTAGTAAATCAAGAGTAACTAAGAAAGTGTAAAAATAGTTTCATATTTAAAAAAAAAAGACCCTGTAAGTACCTCATAGGAAGAGTTAGTCTAAAAAGCCTTTTCAGACTAAGAAAACTATGTCTGCTTTCACACAGCCAAAAATCCCCTGGCTATAACTGTAACTGGAATTCTTAAAGCAGTGGCTTCCAAGCCAATTCTCTGGAACTGGAGAGTTGCCCCTTGTGTTTACAAGAATTTTCTGAATGTCTGTGAATCCAGGGCTGGAGATCACTCCTGGCACCTTCCCTTTCATTATAGAACATTTTTTGAAATTAAATGGGTACAGAAATTAGTCATATCTAGTAAAGAATTTGTAAGGCATAAAATAAGATAAAGTCTAGTTGAAACCCAGCATACTATGAAGTCAGGTCAGAAACAAGGTTGTATTCTTAGCAAGTCAGTAGGATAGATGTGAATGATTCACCAAGCAGCATGCAGGCAGCCTGCAACTGAGTTGCAAAGACCAGGCAAGTGACAACAGAGTACTAAGGAAAGCCAAGGGTGGACGAAAGGCAAGGTGGAGCTTGCAGCACTGTGAGGTCACCTGGGGGACAAGCACATACGAGGCCTCTGCTGGGGCACGAAGCGAGGCAGTCCAGTCCACTTACTCACTGCTGGCCCGCTCTTCAAGCCCATGGTACGGGCTAAGAGGGACCAACAGTTATCGTTTTTCTTTTTAGAGAGAGTCTCGCTTTGTAGTTCAGGATGATCCTGAACTCATCCTTGAACCCAGCAATCCTCCTGTCTCTGCCTCCTGAATGCTGGGATTACAGACGTGAGCCACCATGCCCAGCATTGTTGCATGTGGTTACTGGGGATGAACCCAGGCCCTTGTGCTTGCAAGGCAGGCGCCGGAACCACTGAGCTAAACCCCCAGCCCAACAATTATTTTCTTGACCGCCGTGTGTGGATTACACTGAACTACACAGAAATTAAATTCCAGAGGACCAGTAAAATGCTTTCCTACCCAATGTGTAAAGAACAGAATACAAAAATTAAACATGTGAATGCTCTACTTACATTTATAATCAATATCGTGGACAAAGACATATGAATATCTATCATCTATATGCTTTTATTATTTACCAAGTCCTGTTTAGGTGCCAGGGATACACTGTAAAAGAAAAAGACAAGGTTCCAGTCTCCAACGGTTCAAGATCTAGTAGAGATTGGGCTGCAAAGAAAATAATAAAATGCAAAGCACATGTGAAACAGAAGTGCATAGTTCAGGTGGCACCATCAGAATTTATTTCAAGATTAAGCAGGTGGCTAGTCTCTGAGCTTCCTCCCGTCCTAGACCTCAAGGGTCACGCGGTCCTTTCTCTTCCTTCTTTCTTCCAACCCAGTCTGTCCAGTTTGTAATTTGTGGAAACCAAACACCCAACATGACAGCATCAGTTAGAGACAAGTCCAGCCCCAGCTCCCATGCAAGTGGAGAGAGTCAAAATCACCAAAGAGACGGTAACGTTCTTCAATATTTAAGTATTTAACTCCTGTAACTTAGTGTTCCACAAGAGGACCCAGGCTACAGGCTCAAGAGCACCATGAAATTTTTTTGGAATTCTGCACTAACAAAGTGAAAAGGAGACAGAATTATTTTTCATCTAAATTCAAAATGTATTACATGATTATATCTTTTAAAAGAAACAAAATTAATGTTCTCATCAGGAAATAGAAGATAAAACAGTAGGAGCTCAGTCCGGGTGGTTCTCAACCAGAGGAAACGTCTGGCAGGGTCTGGAGACATTTCTGTTCGTCACTGCAGGAGGAGACGGGTGCTGCGTGCTGCATTTCGGGGCCAGAAGCCAGGGGAGCTGCTACATATCCTCCAGAGGACAGGTCAGCCTTTTTCTCCCTCACCCAATAGTTTTCCAGCTTCCAAATGAGGAAGCCTGTGCTGGAGATGGTGAGCAGAGTATAAAGTGTATACGCAACAACTGACACTTGGGCCATAAAGTTGTGGTCTTCCAGCCTTCCACTTCCTTGTGGGATCACAACACTACATGTGACAAGGCAACAAAATGCCACTTTGGAATAAGAAAGTACTCAGTATTCTTCTTCCACATACTCTGCCATAAGGAGTCATTTTTTAATGTGAGTAAAACCACTGGAGGTTTGTGAAATCGTGTGTGCTGCTGATACACTCTTCAGGGACAAGGTTTTGATGTCATTATTTTATGTGTCATTAGGATACATGCATTTTTTGCACTTGTTTTACTACTGCACATTCTGGGCCCAAATACTGACTGGTAAGTAATACCCCGAGAAACACCACCATGTGCCACAGTCTTCACGCTTTGTTCCTGCATTTTCTTCACCAGATACTGAGGAAGTTTGCTAATTCTCATGAACACATTGTCCCCTCTCGGCAGAAGCTTGAAGATCCTGCCCCAGGAGCCAGCTGGTCCCACAGCAGTGAGTAATTACCAGATTCCCAAAGGTAGGAGCAGGGGCAAGGTGACATCACAAAGGGCTCCTTCAGCTAAGGCCTGAGGCAGGAGAGGAAACTGGAAGCACCTGGGAGAGGTGAGTTCTCATCTCCTGACGCCACCCACTCGGAGCAGGACGGTCACTGAGCTAGCGAATCACTTTTCCAGGAAGGGAGCAGTGGGACGGAGAAGGCAGCAAAGCGAGCCCTCTGAACAGGTTTAGCAGGGAGCGCACGTCCGATGACTGTTAGCACCACGCCGTTTTAGACCCAAAGGGCTTCCTTCTCTATCCTAAGTTCACACGTGAACACCAGTTAGAGAAGCTGCTGCAAAGGCCAGCTGTACTGAGCGTTGGTCACTCTGCTGCCAAAGAATATGTGGTAGACAAGATTTCGCTCCTGCTTTGGTATTTGCAGAATCCTTTTTACACCTATTTTTTAATCCTTTCAGTGAAAGTCTGTCCATCTGTCTGTTCATCCGTCCGTCCATCCATCCATCCATCCACTGAATTCCCAGGCACTCTAGAGTGAGGCTCTAAGAAAGCTAACTCTCTCTCCCCACGGAGTTTATACCATTTTTCTTAATCGTAGAGCTAGTCTAAGCAGCCACCTCAGACATTTCATGCAAATATAACAACTTAATAGAAAGTGTAAGCGTATGGCAGAAGTTACCAGAGAAGTACCAGGACAATCGTCATGTCACTTTGAACTGCGGTTTTACAGGCTTGGTTTGTTCATATGGCTACATTTCATGAGGTGCTTGCTAATATCCTCAACTCTTCCTAAGCCCTTTTCTTCTCCAGTCTTTACATTCCTCTCATAAGTCATTTCTCTGCCTTTTAAACATTGTTTTAGAATCTGGGAATGCCTCAACAGGAATGCAGAGCTAAGGAAGATGCAACTGTCACACTGAAAAACATTCACTGTTTTCAATCCATATTTACTAAGAACGCACTGTGTAGCAAGTCCTTAACACTGCTAAGTACTAAGCAAGCAGACGTGCAGCCTGTCTGGGTAGAACTTAAAAACTATAGGAGGGGAAAGCGCGGTTTCAGCAAGAAATAGCAACTATAGTAAGGGCCATGGAGGGAAACCGGGTGGGGCTAGGGCCGGGCAGGGCTTCAGCAGGGGGTGTGGCTAGTGTCCCCAGGAGCCTCACAGGAGGAGCCCGCTGCGAGCCTGCGGGAGGTAAACACGAGAAACTGCAGAGAGGGAACTGAAAAGGAGGACCCCCGGTCGAGCCCCAGTGGTGCAGAGACCAGAGAGGGGTGTCTGCGGTTGGTGAGTGCGTCAGGAAGGCACGGAAGTGTCTTATGGAGGGGAGCCGAACAATCTGGTTTTTGCTCTGGCTACATGCTGGAGTATGTACTAAGCTAAATTCTCTTCTCCATCTTCCATTCGGTTTTCCCATAGATTTTTTTTTCTCTTATCACTAATTCCTTTGCCAACATGTGGGTATTATCTCTAAGTACACACGAATATTTAACCACATGAACTTAGCCACCGCTGCATTAGTGCAGCTGACCTGTGGGCCTGCGCTCCCACAAGTGGAGGAGGATGAGAAGGCTTAACAATTCCAGCTCTCTGGACAGAGCTGGAGGCTGGGAGCGCGGCACTGGTTCACGCTCTAGGACTTTGCCTATTATCTGAAGAGGAAAATATTCAATTTTTTATAAGTAAATGGATGGCTTACTGCAGGGGGAAAATGACGGGATTTCCTTTTCTTTTAAAGTACAATAACTCTAGCCTAGGAAGGGCGGATGTAATAAAACAGACAGGAGGACATTTTAGGGAATTCAGGCTCTGATTTGGCACACTGAGACAAGGAACACATATCTGCTCCGTGAGATGGGGACAGCAAGGTCTAAAGCGAAGACATTTTGAGAGGGCAGCCAGGGAGCCTCTCTGCGAAGGAGGGAGAGGAAGCACTATTTCTGTAAGCACTAGAGAAAGCAGCACTCTTTCTAGACTCTGTGGCCTTCCTCAGCTCTGCTGACCAGGCCCTGACAAGAAAGCTGAAGGCAAGGGACAGGTCCGGGGAAACTCTCACAATACACCCTCAGAGCCTCTACCCACCGGCTAGTCTCTGCAAGCTGAACTTCAGGTTGGCCTGAAGTACTGCTCTCCGCCTGCATGACAAGGCTCTGACTCAGAAGGGATCCATGTTGCCTTAACTGCTAAAACCAATTGCCTGTCACTACCCTTCAGTACGAGCACATTTTATGACATTATTTCAGACTAGTATCAAGGCTCTAGTTGGCTCAGAAATCCATTTCGATTCCCATTGCCCAAATCTTGGATAATGTGAGCACTGAAATAATCGAAATACTGAACTGGGTATTTTGGGAGTTGTTACCACACAAGCACAGGGGTCTCTGATAACTGAGTATGGGGCCAGGAATGTACTGAGTGATGCCATACCTCCCTGGCAAGCGCAAGGTCCTAAATTCTATCCTGGTACTGCAAAACAAACAAACAAACCAAACCAAAAGGCCAAAAACACAGAGTACAGTGGCATATCAATGAATGAATTTAGAGGAAACTGAAAACCACCACATATTAACTGTGGCGAGCAGAGGCGGGTTCATGCAAGAGTCACCAGTGGATACTAACAGGATTAGATAGACCATTTATAAAATGCTGCTGTGGTCTTGCCAGGGTGTGGTGGTTCACACCTCTAATCCCAGCAGTTGGGAGGCAGAGGCAAGAGGACTGCCGAGAGCTCGAGGTTTGCCTGAGCTACAAAGTAATTTCAGGGCCAGGCTAAACTACAAAAGTGAGACCTTGTCTCAAAAAAACTCTCCATACTGCTGTGGTCTTAAGAAAAATTCACCATGAAAGAGATCATCAATCACAAAGGGAGAATGATGCCTCCACAGTGAAAAAAACAATAGCCAATCACCCACACTGAGGCGGACACCATCCCCTGCACAATCCACGAGACATCACTTTTGCAATGGACCTGCTCCGGAGACCAGGGAGGCTCCATGTGAAAGACGTCTACAGAGTGAAAGCGCTCTTCAGAGAACTGTCTGCGTCAGGACAGACAAGAGTAAACAGAATGTTTCAGGCCGAAAGACCAAAGAGACGGGACAACTGCGTGTGTCACCACACACGTGCACAAAGGCGCACATGTGCAGAGACAGAGCAAATGTATTCACTGCTGGGGAAATCTGGCCCGGGGGGGAAGAGAACTGAGACTTCCTTACCACTTTTCTATACATGTGAAACTTTAACCCCTCTCTTCCTGCCCTCCTGCCCAAAGAGTTTATGACGAGAAATAATGCAGGCCAGGCCAGGCCTACACCTCGCCCTTGTGTTTCCCACCTACCTGCAAGATGTCCGGTCCCAGAAAACTAACCTTTTGGGCTCCACAATATTCCCACCCCAATGTATCCCAGTATCCTCTGACTGTGCCCCACATATACCTGCTCCAGGTATCAAAAGGGTCCAAACAATGTAACATTAGCTCCTGATGTTTCTAAGTTCCCACTAGTAGCTATGTCTGTGCTTCCTTCTCCCCACTGGAAAGGGCTCTCAGGGCAGCTCTGAGCTCAGAACTGACGCTGGGCAAACTCTCCTGAGCCAGCTGGCTAGTAAAAGGCTTTCTCATCTCTTCAGTAACTTTCGGCTTCTGCAGTCTTCCAACTGCTGTGGCTGTAACTCCCTGAGCTGTTCTCATTCCACACTTAGGGCACAAGCATACCGCAGGTCGGCCACTAGGGGACCCGGCCAAACCCTATCTTCCAGGGTGCACGGCCTTCCTCTTATTAATTCCTGGAGCACTTTACCTGTGTTTTAGGTGTCTTCTGCAAATTGTATACCTTCCCAATTCATCTTCCAGATTAATGTGCTAAGAGCTACATTAGAGAAAAAGCTTAAAAGCTCCTTACCAAGGCAATGAAAACTCTTTAATAATTTAGCCCTAATCACCTCTTCCCAGGTTCCTCTTGAGCTTCAATGTACCAAGTAAACTTGCACATATCCACCTTTACTCATTCTGCTCCCAAGCAACACGTTATTCTTCCCAGCCTCTTCCAAACATCAAAAACCAGTCATGCTGTCCCGAACACCCCATCCTGTTCCAAGCCTCTCTTACCCCCCACCGCCACCACTACCCTGCAAAGCACTGGTCACCTTCCTGCCTTCTCCGGAAACCCTGTGTTCCCATGTACTGAAGTGCGTTAAAGTAGGGAGGCGGCATGTGCTCACCTTCCCCGCTGGGCTGTTTCGGGGAGGCAGGCATCACGCACTATTCTTTTTTTTTTTTTAAGGTTTTTTGAGACAGGGTCTCGCTTTGTGGTTCAGGCTGGCCCTGAGCTCAGCCTCCAACTCACATCACAGCAATCCTCCTGCCTCTGCGTCCCGCGTGCTGGAATTACAGGCGTGAGCCACCACGCCCGGCACTGGTATGTGGTATTGGTTGCTGCTGGGGTGAATCTCCACACCCAGTATTGTTATGTGGTTACCGGGGATCGAACCCGGTCCTTGCGCTTGCAAGACAGGCGCCGGAACCACTGAGCTATATCCCCGGCCCATCACGCACTATTCTTATTTGTATCCTTCAGGACCTTGCATAATGCACATGGCATGCTTCGTATTTGCTAGAATGAACAACCTACCATTTACACATTTCCTGAAAAACACTACAGGGGTGGAAGAGATTAAAATTAGTGATGTGGGGCCAGCATACCTGAGCCGATTTCCAGCTATTAGCAAGTCAGCTCAGGTGCCAGTGTCTCAACTGGGGAAATCCCAGTACCCAGACCTCCGTGCTGTCGGTGGGTACTCGGAGCAAAGCCTGGCCCCTGTGTTACTATTACTGACCACCTGTTTGGTGGGGTGCACAGCCTGGAATCCCAGCAAAGACCCAGAACTCGTCCTTTACACTCTGTTCTCTTACGCTATAAATTCAGGGTTAGAGATGTTTGTGATTCTCGTATCAAATTCATGGAAATCTGCTAAAATCTTGCAGGCTACATTGATTTCTGCTACCTAAGTGGATAAGTAGACGCGGGTATTGTGTGTGTGCAGAGTCTCAGGGTGGACATGGTTAGGCACAAAGAAACCCTGGCCCCACATTAATTATGCACAGGAAAGATATAAAATAAAACAAAAGCGGAAAAACATGTCTCCTTAACTTCAAAAGCCTATCTGAGCAAGTTATAATATTTCCTTCCTACACTCAGAGGGCGATGGCGCTGAGCACTCGCACTGCCACCTCTGGGAAGCACCTCAACTGAGGAACGGATTAACAGCCTTTTCATAGGTTGGAGATAGAACCTACAAATGTGCTCTGGTTCATGGATAAGCAAGGCGTAGCTCGGCTGCAGTGACAAGATCTACAGCCATAAAACTGGGTGGGTGGGACTCCAAGACATGATTGTGACTACACTGACACACAGCTTCATAGTAGCTTACACTGGACGATGAAGGAGGACAGCAGTTAGGCTCAGCAGAGGGACACTGAGCTCGGGGCCTTGCTCTCTGCCAGTCCCTCCAGAGCACCTTTCCAGTTGCCTGCTAGCAAGCACCACGGGGCGTCCCTTCTGTTACAGGCCATTTTTACGCTGGACAGGACTTCGAAGGCCAGCAGCCAAGCACCAGGTGAGGAGATGTGAAGAAGAAAGGGTCACTCACTATTCTTAGAAAAGAATGGCCTGTATCTTACTAAAGACGGTGGATTAGGAAGGCATATGCGAGCAGCAGGCACGGGGTGTCCCACAGAGGCCACCATCTCCTCCTTTCAGTGCCCACACATGCTGCAGCTGCTCTTCACTCAGAGTCTGTCTGGAAACAGCCAGCCACCTAGGGCACCTCAGTGCCTGCTGATCACCAGTCCCGGCCATGTCACTCTCTAACGCCAGCTGCTAATATACAGAATTATCACAAAGACCAGCCCAGTTCATCCTCACAGAAAAGAACTAGCCTAGCAACAAATGGCTGCTTTTCTCAAAACTTTTCTTCAAACTTTCTTCAGAAATCATGTGCTGTTTTCAGTGACAACAGCAAATGTGCCATCAATGGATAGTTTTGTGAAAAGCAGAATAGGTACACAAGTCAAAATAGAAAGCTTTTCTAACAAAACAGTATAGGATGGAGTGCAAGGAAAAGGGTGAAAGCTATAGCAGTTATGTGAATTCCAGCCGTAACTTTGTTTTATAGTGTATATTTAAGGCACTGAATCAACTCTAACGTACACTGGACAACTCCCTATT
Organism: Petromus typicus; assembly: GCA_004026965.1. Classification (NCBI taxonomy): domain Eukaryota; kingdom Metazoa; phylum Chordata; class Mammalia; order Rodentia; family Petromuridae; genus Petromus; species Petromus typicus. The sequence continues at coordinate 25,844 of PVIR01015608.1, forward strand.
AGAAAAACAGCTGAAAACAAATGACCAAAGATGTGTTCAACAACAAAAAAGGGAAATGCTGGAATTTAAGTAAACCATAAACTCAAAATTCAAACCTCAGCAAAAACTGAAATCCTTTCACTTCTCTAACAATGGCATCTTTATGTTGAAGCCATAGCTAAAGGTGAAATTTTTGCAGATCCCAAAACAAGTAGTGAATTCTCCCTTCCAGGGGAAATAACTGTAATAAAAGTAAATAGTTGTCCTAACATACAGAACTTTACTGTGCCTTTCAATAACCTCCACCCGAGCATCCTTCCAGCCTGTCTTTCTTTTGGGGGCTGACTTACTCACCCACCCAGAAACTAAATAACTGATCCGCGGCAAGCAGGAAGCCAAGGCCGAGGAACACTTCCGTCGGCATTAAAGGGACTCACACATCGGCAGGCACAGAGCCCAGGAGCGGTTGCCGAGAACTTATTTATACTCATTTGGAATTTCCTGGCCAGCTAACAGCCTGCTGGCCATGGGGTTTAATTCCAGAGGACACTTGGCGTCAGTGAGAGAGCAAAAATGACCCACGAACAAAATGGCTAGCGAGGGCCTTAATGACAACAACAACAACAACTCAGAAACACAACTCTCCTAGCAGTCTTTTAATTTTCAAACTCCTCTTTCGATGTATGAAACACTGGCCTAGAAATGTAGCTCTAAACCCGTTAATTCTAGCAAGAGTTTGAAGAGAAGGCAGCAAACATTTCTTCATTCTTCCTGCCAACTTAACTCCTCCTCCCTCTACCGCTGCCGTGCCCAGAAAGGCTCCTGGTTCTGACCATCATCTGAGCCCCGCGCAGCAGCCAGCTCCCGGGATGAGCTGCCGTCTCAAGTCGACTCCAGGATGGGCTGCACGTAGTGTTTTTCTTGTGGGTTTATCCTTATTTAATGCAACATGCAATCTGCAGGCTAAAAAACGCTCACTATGAGGTTGTAAACCACAGACTCACCCCTCCCATTATCCGTCCCCCGAAAGATCTTATCCAACTTACATCACACGACTTTCAAAACCACAGATTTAATTCCCAAACAAAGGCTTTCTGCTTTTGGGTGATAACATCATTGAGCAACCTTCTGTTTCTGTTTTTAAAAGTTAATAAGCACGATTAGTCCCATAAATGGTTTAAAGTTGTCATTGCAAAAAAAAAAAAAAAGTTTGTTAGAATGCCTGTTTCACCTGCGCAAAGCACAGCAGGGAGATCTGACCCCGCGGAACAGGATTTGCCCAATTTGGCCACACGGTCAACAGGCCAGGGGGCGTTTCAACAATACCATAGAGATGAGTAAAGACGGGAGATGACTCGCAAGAGTGTGCTTAGCAAAATTCATACCACGACAGCTTGGGGGAAGAGGCAGCGCTTAGGAAGAGTCAGTCAGACTCCCCTGGTGTCACTGCAGTGTGCCCTGCTGTCACATGCCCTACCTTACCAGCTCCCTCCATCCGGCCTCTTCCCACAATGGTGCCCACCTGCAGCTGGTTGGGTGCCTGGGCACCTTGGGGACAGATGTTTTTTCTCAGTGAAGCAACAAAGACTGAGCTTTCTAAGTCCAAGATTATGGCATCACTTTGGGTTTCTTTTATACGAAACAAACCAACTGATCAAAGAAAAATACTGTAAGCTGGGAACAAAGCTTCCAGGGCCACAGACCGAAATACCTGGGAACAAAGCTTCCAGGGCCACAGACCAAAATACCTGGTCCCAATCATTCCAAAATTACCTCAGCCCATGCTCGCTTCGGCAGCACATATACTAAAATTGGAACGATACAGAGAAGATTAGCATGGCCCCTGTGCAAGGATGACACGCAAATTCGTGAAGCGTTCCATATTTTT
>PVIR01015608.1:27810-38114 GCA_004026965.1 Petromus typicus
AAAAAAAAAATTACCTCAGCCCACCAGTCTTTCACCTAAAGGATTTGTGTTGGCCCTGTATTTTTTTAAGCCTGTTTTCAGACTCTGAAAGAAAGAAATGAAACTATGAAGTTCTGATTTACACAGCAAAAAGTTCACTCATTTTACTGTACAGTTTGACTATTAGTAAATATACAGTTATGTATCATCAGGTTTCAGAATGCGTCCACCATCCCAAAAGAACACATTTATCATTTTCTTGAAAAATATCCTGGTTTTATATAGTCATATTTTTATATTCAAAACTAAAGATTAATATGAAGAAAACTTGTTTTTAAGTATGAAGCTGAGGAAAAATCCAAATGTAGTATTTCTTGGTCCTATCAAAATATTCCAGTAAACTTTTATTCGGAAATGCAGTGTTCGGTAAGCAGCAATTCTACTATACAAAGCAAGTGAAGACATTTGTTTTGCGAAGGTGGTCTGTATCACTCGTGCACTACTCCAAAGGCTACATCACCGAAACAGAACTAATTGCAGGCAAATAAATGCCTACTGCTTTATCAGAGGATGACAAATGTTAGGAAAGGGAACAGTCTAAAATACAAGGTCCTCGTGCCCAGAAACCATCAGTGACAAAGGTTCCCAGTGTAGTCCCAAAGTCACGCCTCTCTCCCTCGTAACAGATGTACGAAGAAGCCAAAGGAGCTGTGGGAAGGTGAGTATTATAAGGCTTTTCCTGTGACAGGCAGGGAGCAGCCAGCAAGGTGACGCCCAGGCAGAAGGGAAATGACAGCATAGGGAGAACGTCCGCAATGCCACGCTGGCTGAGGGCACTAGCCGGTTTCCTCTGAGTGGACTTTAGAACCTGGGTCTGTGAGCTCATTTGAACTCATAGCTGACACTTAACAGGGCTGACGCAGTAAGACTTCTCCCAGACAGCGTGTCCCCATCTGAAGACAAGTAAACTTAGGAAGTGAACCGAGATCACACTGTGGACCACAGCGCGATGCGTGTCTCCTGTAGCACGCCAAGTTCACCTCCCGCCCTCCACATGCCTGTCCTTGTTGGGGAATTCACGGCGCCTTTCCAGCCTCACCCTTCAGCGGACCAGCACTGAATTATCAGTCTCACACCCCGCTTTGGCACATGCCCTCCCGCCTTCTCCCACCACCCACCGCACACAGGGCTTCCGGAACTGTTCACGCATCTGTTTAGGAAGCACTTGAAATGGTCCACTCACTATAATGACCTGCCTAAGCAGGTCTGACCACGTGGGCTCCTTACGGATCAGCTCACGTCATCCCCAAGTCTGCTGCCCTTCCATTGTCAGGCTGCTGTGAAAAGCTGTAAGTTAGTGATCTCTCTGCTCTATTCCAGAGGGCAAAGCAAGGTGGAAAAAGGAAGATCAGCATTTCCGAGGTAGGAGAAAGAAAAACACTTTCCTGTGTCAGTGATTAACTTATACCTTTCCTTCCCCTTCTGAGGTGCCCCAACTTTCTTAGGCACAATCTTCTCATTTGCAAGGACCAGCCACAACACAGGCTTCAAAGCTGCCCCTTATCCCTCTAGTCCCCTCCCCCCTCTCACCTCACAGGATGGCTGACTTTCCCCGTTCCCACCTGCACACACTCACATCTCCTTTGAAGAGGAGCTTGGTCTCTGTCTCAGCCAGAGCTGCCCCCGAGAACTTCAGGAATTCAACTCCTCCGCGTTCCTGGCCACGCTTGGAGCATGTTTTCTTTTCCAGAGCTCTGTGAGCACACCAAGAACTCTGAGCCCACACCCTTGTGTTACAGACAGGCTGGACTCGGATACAGAGAGGGGCCAGTCTGGACTTCAGCTCTGCCATTCAAGGCGACGGTGCCAAATATGGAAGCTCCCAGAGGAGCCGCCCGCTGGCAGACACCCCCCGCGCTGCTGCACTAACAAACTGGCTGTTTGTAAAAATGGCTACTTCCATGCCCATCCCGGCAGCACGGTCTCCTCGGCTTGGGGCCAGGGCATCACTACTTTACACAGCTCCACACAAGACTGCCCCACATCCAGGGATGAGATCCAGAACTTTAACCTATTAAGTTTCCAACGCAGAACGCATTCTCTTTGGCTTCTGGGAAGTTAAAAGTCAAGGTGGCACATGATGCAAGCAGTGCAGGTGCTCACAGCAGTACCTTCAGGGTCAGGCCAGCCACTGAAGGGAGGAGTCCTCAGGAACTCGGGAGCCTGAGGACGCTTGTCCTCGCTAGGTGACTGGCCACGGGCTGGGTCAGACCCCGTGATGTCAGATTTTGAATTTTTTTCCTCCAAAAAAGCTGAAGAAATTGAAATTGATTCTAAAATCTCGGCAATTAATTCAACTTACAAGAAAACACTGACAGTCAAAGAGAACATACCCCACTCCACCACAGCCTTTTTGATATCCCTCTATGATTCAGTTTCACTCCAGTATCTATTCCTATTTTTTTTTTTCAGTTGGCCAACGTTTGCTTTCTCATTTTAAGTTAACCTTGTACTACAACCTGTTAGGGAGGGGAAAAGAAAGCATAAAACCAATTAGAAAAACCATTTTAAATCTCTGGCATGGTAATTTGATTTTCTCTCATGTTTAACTAATGATGGGTTTTAAAAGACAAAATCAGGACAAGAAGAGCAACCAAAACAACACCCTAGCAAACTCACCACCACTTGTTTCTCAGGTGAACACATCTTGCCAAAACTCTACTATTCATATACAACAGACTGAAAGCAAACCGCTCACCTACCCTTACCTGAAGGTCTGTGCAGCTTCTGCCATGTTGGGGAATCCTCTCCACCCCTGAAGACTTCAAATACCTGATTGTGCTACTTCTACCCGGCCCCTCCCCACAGACTGTGCAGATGTGGCATCCACAGCTGGCCATCTGAGGAGGGAGAGGAGCACAGTTCTACAGCACTGCAGCTCTTTTCCACCCACTTCTATCAGTCTCTGGGGGTGACAGGGCCAGCAGGGAATTAAAAGAGTAAGTCTTTCAAGGGCTCCCTGCGTTCTCCTCCTGTTAGCTGTGCGCCCCGTTGGGTACTGGAAGAGGACTCCTAATTCTTGCTCGGGTTGGCAGGATCTCTTCATAAGACTTACCATAAAGAGACTTGTCCCAGGAGAGGCCACCCTAAATCCACAAGGAGCAGGCTGTGCCCGCCCCCAGAGGAAGGGTGTGGCACTTGTCTGGGAGTGACACTGAGAAGGGGACACTACCCACATTCAAGGCTTATCCTGCATTCATTATCTCTGACACACCCTGGTGCCTTTAATGAACTGGCTGAGCTCTAAGCCTTGGGCTTTCTTTACAGCCTGGGTCCCCACCATTGCTGTCTCCATCCAATTTAAAGAAGAGATTGTCTTATAATATATTTTCATCCAAAAATCAAAGTCAAGTTTTAAAAAGCCAAATGGCAAAGTGAAATGGAGGGGGGCTAGATAAAAGAATTAAAACCTTAAATTAGATGATCACGATGATTATATAGGCTGAATAAGGGGTAATACGACTGCTTCTTTCCTCACATTTTAAAAGAGGCCATAAATCTTTGGAGACTTTGCCAAGAAAATGGTGTGAAAGCAGGGTGGACCAACTAGGTACTCTCCCAGATGTCACAAACTCAGATCCTTCTCCGTAATTCCAACCAGCCCATCAAAGTGGACTCCATTAGGCACTGGGGCATAAAGAACAGGCTGGAGCCCACCTCCTGCCTCACAGGCTGGCTTCCTAATTAACAGTGGAAGGAGCAAAGACGAGGCGGTTAGAAAGAACTCTGCAAATGGCCTCTGACAATAACCTCCGTGGACAATCACTTTGTTCCCAGTCACTCTCTGCAACCCAAAGCACCAACCAAAAATACCATTTTAAGGTGGTCTAACAGCGCATAAGAAGGTGGCCAGCTGGGGGTGGCTGGGTGGGAAGCACACATATAGTCCTATTACTTGTGGGAGAATACATGAGACACCATGTACTGAAGAAAATTTCCTAGGCGAACGAACTATCAGGGCATGAACTGCCTCAGCATTCAATGGGTGATTTAGAATAGGCTGGAAGAAAATTGCTAAGAGCCAGAGCAGCATCAGACAGGTAGATGGCAGGGCTCAATTCAATCCCACAAGTCCTTGCACAGGGACCAGGCCTGCCTTCTGCTCTCCTTTCACAGCCCCAGTGTTAGCCAGCAGAGTGGATGCTCTGTCTGCAAACCTTCGTAAATGTCTACTTGAAGGCGGGAGGCTGACTTCACGGTCCTTTAACAACCCATGATGAGCGCAAAAAGAAGACATTTTGACCTCTTAAAATCCTCAAGTTTATAGATTTGTGAGGCACCTAGCCAAATTCTTAACCACAATAAATGACGGTGATGATTTAATATGTAAGTACTCTAGGAATAAAGAGAAGGAGATGCGTCCCATTGGGAGTGTCTGAGAACACTGCTCGGAGAAGAAAGAAAAGAGCAGGACTAGAGGAGAAGACACGGGAAGGGCCTACATCAATAGACAGAGAAAAGCCAGCCAGCTCAGAGAAGAGTCCTTCAAGTAATGCCACAAGTTGGGGAAAACGGCAAGTCGGGACTGGGGAACAGCAGCTGGCTGCAGCAAAATGCCCCTACTTCTCACCCAACACCTCCCAGAGCCAGCCTCTTACTGCCCATAGCCAAAAAGGGTGGGAGGGGCACCACGAACCGTGCAGGCACTGGAACGGATGAAAACAGAAGCTGCCATTTCTGCCAAAGTAAGGCCCCAAATACGTTAAGAGAACAGTTATCAAGCTTAGGAAAGCATAAACATTTGGGGAAACAAAAATAAAATTACAAAATTCAGTGATGCTTAATCTTGCCAGCCATCCTGCACAAAATAAAATCACAAAATAGGAGAGAATAAGGCAAAGAAAAAGCAACTCTTACAGAGCTTCAGGACTAGTCCAATAATACAAAGCAGAGACAGAGCTTCCCTTCTGCCAAATAAATCTGTGTGGTCATTTCAAAACGAGCAGCTGAATGAATGATCTCACTGAATTCAAGTGCTTCTACTGCATTTCCTTCTATTCCTCCCCACAGTGTCCACCTCAGTTTAAACTTCCCATCATTTGGAAAGTTGTCTTTCTCATCATCAAAATGTCCAGTGGAAAAAACACCAAACAATAATAATTCAGAGGAAAAGCCGCCAGCCCCAAGCCTGCTTTACCTTTTAAAAGATGCTGCTTCAGTAGCCTTCATTTACAGTCAGGAGAAGGAGTGAATTCCAGCTGCTGACTTCTCACATCCAGGAAAGCCCTAGCACCGTTCCTCAGAGGACACACAGTCCCAGCAAGCCTGTGTGACCCCTGGGAGTACCAGACGCAATGTTCAGACCTGCTGCAACTCTTTTCAGTTCAGGTTGACAGGTGACCAGCCACAGAATCTAGAATGGAACCTGGTCATTTTCCCACACATCCCAAATCAGCTGTCCCTGGAGCAGACTGAGAAGCTATGTAAAGCGTGGTGCTAATGGAAAAATCTGGTGGCACAGGGCTTTGGCGATTTGTAATTTTTTCCTATAAGCTACATTGTTGGAATGGTTTGACATGCAAATCGCTGCCCCTCCCCCACAGCCTGCACACTTCCAAGTCTCCACCCTAGTGTGTGGAAAAACTCAGTGTATCATCAGGCTGAGTCACAGGTTGGGGAACATGCTTCATAAAGCCGGCAGGTACTTCTGCCTTCTCTGCCAGGCCATGGGAAGATAAACCAGTCTCTGTCCTCACAGCGGGAGGAGAATGTGCCAAATGGGCTGCTCCATAAACATGTCCAGGGTATGGACCTGCTGTGAATAAAACATCTCAGCCAATCAACTGAAAATGTAGAGGGGAGAGAAAGCAGCTGTACCCTGGTGGGTTTACCAACTTCGACGAGGGAGACAGAGAGGGCAGAGGAACTCTTTAGGATTTTTGTTACAACAAAGGAAGAGCTGATGGACATGATTGTAGTTAAAAAGTCATTAAGCACTAGGCTTCTGAAGTACTCTCAATACCCCATCATCTCCCCCAGACGCATTTCTAGTTTGGAACACTCTTCCTTATGCTTGCTGGAAACATAAATATACCTGCATTGTGGAACACTTACAACACCTCAGCTTGACGGACAGTCAATACAGGGGAAAAGGTACCCAGAAGAAAGGCTACAGCTGTGAAAGTTTGGCAGGATGAGCTGAATCAATGTTTTCACAAATGTTTTTTGTAAAGCTGACGGGATGTATCAACTGAAACAAACATGAGAATAAATTCAGAGAAACCCAAGTTACTATCTTTTGATTTTACCTTGAAAAGATCATGACAAAATGTGAACAATCTCTTAGATAGAAAACTTTTTCCAACTGAATTAAGTCACCAACAAGGAACTATGACCATCGGTAGCAAACGGCTTCCATAAAGTCACTCCCATCCATCTACTTCCAATAAAAGTTTATACAGTACAACTGTAATGGGCCACGACCTCTGATTCCACTGGGAGTGTGGACAGATCGCTTTGGCTTGTCTCCCAAAAGATGGAGACCAAATCTCACAAAACCAACTTGTTCCTTGGCATAGCTTTACATTCTCTGTTATTAGAAAGGTCTTCTCAATATTTGAGAATATTTACTTAATCTGAATGTCAGCTATGGCGTGTTCTAAGAGCTGCTAAGATGAGAAATCTGGTTGCTGTATTTTTAACAAAATCCTCAAAATAGCAACATACTTATTTTTAAGTGGTGAGATCACTTGTCTGTATAGCACTACCAGCTGACATCACTAATGCTGTATGCACAAATGGGCCGCTTATTTTTAAACTTCTCCCGTCTTCAGGCTTTATAATGAACTGCAGCTCAAAAGCAGAACCTCGCCTGGCCTCTGTAAACATGAATGTATATTTTTCCAAAAGCATATGGAAATGAGTAAATCGGTTAACAGCTTACTCCAAATATATCCATCAGAGAAGCCAAAAAGGCACACGAAAATAATTTTTCAGTCCAATTTCATTTGCACCTAATATTTCTTACAAGTTTGAATGAATCTCATAAAATCTGATTTCCTGGTTCAATCTGGAGATTTTCAAAGAAGTCTACTTAATTCAACTCTTAAAAACTGTCAGAAGAGAGTAAGAACTTCTTGCTTCTATGAATCTGAATGCTAGTATTTTTCATGCCAGATTAAATCAAACAGCCTCATAGAAAAGGGTGCAAAAGCAGAAAGTCACTCACTGCAGGCACTTTAGTCACTCATTTTTCTCTAAGCCCAGACAAACCTTTCCAGAAAGGCAATGAAGTGAAATTATCCAAGACACAGAAAAAACTGGAAAAGGAAGCAAATGTGCCCAAGTCCTTTAAGAAAGAGGGGATGTGCATAATCAGAAGTAAAAGGCAAACTCACAATAGGAAGTCGGTGGCGACGGAAGTGCAAATCCTGCAGGAAGGGCGCCGGGCTGTTTGGCTCCTCTGACTACCATCCAGGAGGAGGAACAGCAAGAGCCCCAGCTCCTAACACTGCGGCTCTCTGGGCTGCGCTTTCAGTTTTTGTCTTTCCTTTCTTCTTGGCACCTACAGTGCATCGCGGCAGGACTCTCTGACTGAAGAGGCATTCTTGCGGTTATTGCTTTTTCCCCAACACCTAGGACTAGAACAAGCCTGGATTCTGTGTTTCCTACACCCTAACAGGCTAGTGCAAGCTAGACGGTAAATCATCCTTCCTCAGCTTAGTTGGAGAGCTAATCGCCTGTCTGAAATCTGATGCTTAACCCATTAGGACTCGCTCAGTGTTTGGGGCAAGTTTACAAGGTGAAGCTGTACACACCAAAACCAAAGACTGCAGAGTTTGTACAGCACACCTGTCCCGGCCAAGGAGGACTTTAACTCTCTCCAAGGGCTGATGAACTCTGGGGTCTGATGAACTATACAGGCCAGATTCCACAGCCCAGCACCTTAGATTTATACGTAGTCTTGGCATATTAACAGTTACAAAACTCAAATGTGGTTACTTTGTACTTAAAAAATAATAATCTCAAGACCATCATTATAAGTTATTTCATTTATAATCTTCAGGTGAAATTAGCCTTCAGTTTACTAATAAGTTTCATTTAAAGTCAAAATATACAATCTAGTTAACCCTAAATAACAAACATATCTAAATGCTAGGATAAAACTACATGATGTAATAAATCACACATTAGAAAAAGTTTATTAACTTGGCTTCGTAAAAAAAAAAGAGGAGGAGGGAGGCCTTCTTTTAACCATTCTACTTTCAGGTTTTACATAGTTTTCCGAAACACATACTTTCCCTTGATCTGTTAATCAGATCTTTTGATTTTTAAGGTTAACATAATGCCTTTAACGAAAGTAAATGTGCCTCCAGAGCCAGCTTCTGCTTCAGTCACTAACTTGCTGTGTGAAGTGGCACATTGTGCTGTCGTGTGCATGTGTGTGTATGTGTGTGTGTAGAAGCGGGCCAACTGAAAACAAAACGCCCCCTCCAATTCTCAGTTCTTCTGTTAGGCAACTCTGTTTTACCCCCTCAGCTCTCCTGACAGTCTGACCACACTACTCAGAGGAGAACACAAAGCACAAATAACACATGCATCTTAATCCCCTCGAGCTAGAAAGTCTCAGAAGCGCCAGGAAGGAAGCAAGCGTCTCCTACTCATTTTGCGCTCTGCCTTTAGGGGGAGGCAACGCGACGACAGGTCTGAGACTCACCACCTTCTCTCTTCGCTGTCCTCTCTTTCCAGATGGAAACACCAGCCTGGCTCCAGCTGGACGGCCAGGTCAAAGCAGTCTTCTGGTTGGCACACAGTTCCTGCTGTCAGGTTCACTGCAGGGGGCTCGGAGTCCTGTTTGAGAAACACTCCTGCCCAGAAACAATATTTACCCAACCAAGTGGGCTGCACGCTGTGCTCTGCCTGCTCTGCAGGACGCTCTGGAGCGCTGACTGACCCCGTCTTATCAGTGGCCTTTGTACTTGTGTGAGATCAGCACAGACTAGACCTAGATCCAAGTAACTGACCACAGTAACAAGATTCAAGTCTCACAACAGTTACTAACGCCACTGGAAGGGTTGTGCCCTTTCATCCAATTGTACTGTTCCCTTGAGATTATCCACAGGAAGTAATCAGCAAGGAGGAGGACATCGACCAGGCAAGAAGATCTTCTCTAAGGCATTATCCCAATGAGGGAAGCATGGAAACCTTATGTTCAAACATCCAAACAAAAAAGAGTAACTTCATTGAAAGATAAACTGGAGCAGTGTCCAGTGAGTGAAAATATGACTTTAAAAACAAAGATCTGGAAAAGTGTGAAAAGGTTAAAGCTAACTATTTAGTACCAAAAATTATGAAACCTTAGCAAAACTAATTGTTCACCTGACAAGAATGAAAAATTGGGCTGGGTATTTAGCTCAGTGGTTCTAGCACCTGTTTTGCAAATGCAGTTCCGGTAACCACATACAACAATGTTGGGCGTGGCATCAGAACCACATACTACAGTGTCAGGGGTGGTGGCTCACACCTGTAACACCAACACTTGGGAGGCAGATGCAGGAGGACTGCTGTGAGTTCAGGGCTGAGATCAGGGCCAGTCTGAGCTACAAAGCCAGACCCTGTCTCAAAAAAAGAACAAAAAATAATGAAGATAAGACCTACTCTACATTTTTGAGTAATTTTTCTCTATTTCCTTATCAAATTTTATCCATGTTATTTTAATATAAGTAAACTAAAATTTTAATGTATTTGAGGAAGCATCTTAAAGGCGCATGTCTGAAATACATATCACATACATGAAAAATTAAAAACAAAGCTATAACAACCTGAAAAGACAATTATTAGCAAAAAATAAAGATGACAATAGTTATTGTAATCACGTCACAGGCTTACTTATCCACTTCATTTAACTCTTAGGGACAGCAACACAATTTTTCATTCATGCTGCAGTATCTGGGAAAATCTAATGTGAGGTCAAAAACACTGGTGCTATCCACTGATCTCCGGGCTAGCACTTTATATTTTGGGTTTTATTTTTTTGGTTTTTTTTTTTTTTTTTTTTTTCCCCCAGTTTTTTGGAGACAGGGTCTCGCTTTCTAGTTCAGGCTGGTCCTGAACTCAGGCTCCAATTCACAGCAAACCTCCGCTCCTGAGTGCTGGGATTTCAGATGTAAGCCACCACACTCAGCAAGGTGGTATAAGTACTAAGTGCCGCTGAGTGTGAGTCACCACGGCCAGCATTGTTGTATGTGGTTACCTAGAATCTTGCGCTTGCAAGGCCGGAGCTGGAACCACTGAGCTAAATCCCCGGCCCAGCTCTTCATATTTTA
>PVIR01015609.1:0-37950 GCA_004026965.1 Petromus typicus
CTACAGTCCCACCAACAGTGGAGAAGGGTTCCAGCTTTTTTCAATTCTTTATATGTTCTAGATGCTAGTCCTTTGTCTGAGGCACAACAAGCTAAAATTTTTCCCACTCCATTGCTCATCTTTTCACTCTACTGGTGATTTCTTTTGCTGTGCAAAAGCTTTTTAACAATGAGATCCCAGGTGACTGTATTGTTTCCCTTGTGACTGAAGTTTTGTTTATGAAGCTTTTGCCTATACCCATGACCTCAAAGGTTCTATCTATTATATCTGCCATAAGATTTAGTGTTTCTGTTTTAATACTTGGATCTCTGATCCATTTTGATTTTATTTTAGTGTCTGGTGAGGGACATAGGTCTAGATTTAATCTTTGACTTATAGAAAGTCATTTTTAGCACCACTTATTAAATAGTTTATTTATCATGCAATGAATATATTTGGCCCTTTTGTCAAGGATAAAGTGGGCCAAGGTGTTTTAGGTTATTTCTACATCTTCTAATCTGTTCCACTGACCCTTGGTGGTGTTTTGTTGTTGTTGTTTTGATTTGTTTTTTTTGCCAACACCATGCTGTTTTATCACAGTAGATAGGTAGTATAATTTCAGGTCAAGGATTATGATGCCCCCTGCCTTGCTTTTGTTGCACAGAATTGCTTCTGCTATTCTAAGTCTCTGCTGCTTCCAAGTGAATTCGAGGAATGTTTTTATAATTCTAGGAAGTGTGCTAATGGTATCTTGAATGAGATTGCATTAAATAGGTAAAACAACTTTGGAAGTTTGGCTATTCTTACTATATTGGTTTTTCCTACCCAAAAGCAAGGGAAATATTTTTTTTCCAAATATTCTCTTTGATCTCCTTTGTAGGAGTACTGTTATTTTCAATATAAAGGCATTTTCCTTCCTTTGTGAGATTGCCTTCTATATATTTCATTTTTTTATGGTACTACAAATGATGCTGTCTCCCTAATTTTTCTCTCATTGAATTTGTTATTTGTACAAAGTAATGCTACTCATTTCTGTGTTCACTTTATATACTGCTACATTATTGAATTTAGTTACTAAATCTAGAAGCTTTATGGTGGAGTTTGGGGGTCTTCTATGTAGATTATCATGTCATCAGTCAATGACGATAATTTGACTTCTTCCTTTCCTATCCTTATTGATATTTTGTTTCTTTTGTCTAATTGCTTTGGCTAATATTTCCAGAACTATATTGAATAGAAGTGGTGACCATGGACATCCTTGTCTTCTTCCTTATTTTAGAGTGAAAGATTTCAGTTTTTGACTGTTTAGTATGATATTGGCTCCTGGTTTGTCACAGATGGCTTTTCTCAGATTAAGATAAAGATCCTCTAATCCAATTTTTGTAGTTATTTTTTTTTTATCATTAATGGGTGTTGGACTCTGTGAAATGATTTTTCTGTGTCTAATGAGATAATCAGGTGATTTCATCTTTAGCTCTGTTGGTATGGTGAATTACAATTATTTACTTGTGTAGGTGGAAACATTCCTGCATCCCTAAGCTGAATCCTACTTAGTCATTGTGTATAACTTTCTTGAAGATTTACTTCAGTGTTTATCAATATCGTATTGAGAGTTTTTGCAACTATATTCACCATGGAGATTATTCTGTAGTTCTCTTTTTTGGTTGAGTCTTTCTCTGGTTTGGTGCTAGGGTAATAGTTCCTTCTAGGAATGATTTTAGCAGCATTTCTTCCCTTTCAATTTTATTAAAGAGTTTGAAGAGTAGTGGCATTAGATCTTCCTTAAATGTCTTGTAGAATTCAGCAATGAAGCCATTGGGACCTGAGATTTTCTTTGTTGGTAAGGTTTAATTACATCTTCAATTTCAATGACTGATCTTGGTTATTTAGAATATTTATATCTTCTCGATTTGATTTTAGTAATTCATATGTATCTAAGATTAGACTACAGTTATTTTGAAGTAGGAATGGATTATCTTTTGGGTTTCTAGAGGATCCAGGATGATTTCATTGTTTTCATTCCTAATTGCATGATTTTGAGTCCTTTCTTTTTTGATCAGTTTTATTGATCAAATTTGTTTAATCTTTCTAAGAACCAACTCAACTCATTTATTCTTTGTATTGTTTTCATATTCATTTAATCAATTTCTGCTCTGCTCTTTGTAATTTCCTCCCTTATATGAACTTGGTTCTTGACCTTTTCTTATTGTTCTGACAGTTTAGGTTCAATATCAGATTGTTTGATCTTGTTATGTTTTCTTGCTGTGAGAATTCACTGCTATAAATCTCCCTCTTAGGACTGCTTGCATTGTGTCACATAAGTTGCACAATATTAAGTTAATATTATCCTTTAATTGTAGATATTATTTAATTCCTTCTTTAACTTCCTCTGTGAACCATTGGGTATTCAGTATAGTTTTATGTAGTTGCCATGTGTTTATGGAGTTTTTGCAGTTTCTTTTGCCACTGATTTCCATTTCATTGCACTATAGTCAGATAATATGCATGGAATAACTTCAATTCCTTTGTAGTTATGTAAGCATGTTCTATGGGCTAGTGTCTAGTCTACTTTGGAAAACATCCCATGTGCAGCTGACAAGAATATGTATTCTGACGTGGGGTGGAACACACCATAGACTAAGTCTACTTGTTAATGAGTTTGGTTTAATTTTAATGTTTCTTTTTTGATTTTCTTTGTGTGTGTGTGTAATTAATCTACTTGTCACAGAAGGATATTAAAGTCTACCAGTACAACTATATTAGTATTTAGTAGATTTTTCATGTCTAATAGTTTGTTTTGCATACCTGAGTACACTCATATTTGGTACATGTATATTTATGATGGTTATGTCTTCTTGAAATTTCCCTTAACAACTATGAGACCTTCTTTGTCTCTTTTGATCATTCTTGGTTTGAAGATTACCTGTACATAGAATAGCTGCCCTGATTTTTTTCCAGGCTCCTGTCACCTGGAGCATTGTTTTTCACCCTTGACTTACAGTCTCAGAATTTCCTTTTGAGTCAAATGTGTTTCTTGAATGAAGCACATTGTTGGATCTTGTTTCTTCATCCATCCTGCCCATCTGTTTCTTTTGATTGGTGAATGATTTGCATGATGGTTTAAGGGATATGTGATAGCTTATCTTCATCATGTAATTTTCTTACCATTGTTTCCCTGTCTTTTCTCTTGTTTAATTGCTTATCCTGCCTGGTGGCATCATTCTGTTGATGATCTTCAAATTGTGGTCTTTATTATCTTTTTCTAAAATGTTCTTCAGGACACTTTTGTATAGCTGATTTGTTGGCTGTGAATTTCTTCAATTGTTATTTAAGATACAGGTATCTTATTTCTCCTTTGATTTTGAAAGATACTTTTGTGAGGTATATCAATCTGCATTGGAAGTTGTTTTTGTAAATTACTTCATTCCAAACTCTCCTTGACTTGATTGATAACTATGATTCCTATTGGCTTTCCTTTATAGGTGATCCGTTCTTTTTCTCTGACTGCTTTAAATATTCTGTTCTTATGCTGAATTTCTGGAAACTCAATTATATATGCCTTGCTATAGATTTATTTTGGTTATGGATATTTGGGGTTCTGTATGTCCCACTTATCTGTATGTTAATGTCTTCTCATGTTTGGGCCATTTTCCACCATTCCTTTTGTGAACAGAGTTTTTATGGCATTTGTATTGTCTCTGAATTTCTTATTTTCTCCAATCATATGTTGCTCTTCTTTGCTTCATCTTACAGCTATTGGACTGGTGTTTTATGATCCTTTGCTATTTTTAAGATTCACTAACCACAATTCTATACTCTAGAATTGATATTCTGTCCTCTTTTCTTTCTAATGATTGTACACACTTTCAGTAGAATTTTTAATCTCCTAAATATCTGTTTGAATCTATTTCATTGATTGCATTTCTTTCCCATTCATGATTTCCATCATTTTCCTAAGCTTCTTTATCTTTTTTATCTGTGTCTTTTTAGATTCATGGATCATGTCTTTCATTTTGATTGTTATTCATTTTTTTTCCCAAGAGATCTTTTTCTTTATAGCCTCATCCATCTATTTTGTTTGTTTGTTCGGTTTCTGATGTTACTACTTTAGAAAGTTCAGGTGAGTGGCTTCTAATTTCCTCCATCTTATTGTCCTCTGGACTTATCCTGGATAAGTTAGAGGTCTGGGATGGCATTTTGCTTCTGTCTTGTCATTTTCTATTTTTTAAATTTTATTTTGCTTTCTGTGTTGTTGCTAGTAGATTTCTCTTTTTTCTTTCTTTCTTTGCTTGTGATATACTACAGTAAATAGTTTTATCACTTGTGTCAAGGCCTCAGAGATGAACTCTAGGTGTCGATGTTTCTTGGTCTTTGTGTCTATCCCAAGTCTCTATCTTCCCAAAGTATTAAGCATGAGAAGTTGCTGTTTGCTTCAGCACCCAGTTTTTTGGTACTGTACTATGACAAAGATGATTATGACTCCGAATAATCACAATGTTGTCATAGAAGGGAGAACAACTGATTGTAACAGATATGACACCCTGGCTAAAGTACTACAATTAACAATAACAACAGCATCAAGCACGGCCTAAGAACTGACAAACTGTGGTGACTATTAATTTGGTACCCCTAACCTTATGAGCAAGCTTCATAGTTGTGTAACAAAATCTAACAAAAATCAAAAACTTGTATGCAATGGATTTCTCCTTAGTAGGGTGATTTTGCCCTGGGGGAGATTTAAGAGTGATAGGGAACAAGATAGAGAGATAAATGGAGGAAAATATAATAGATGCAAATCTGGAGGACAAAAGTTGACCATTCAGTCTTTGGGAAACTAGAGAAAAGGATATGAGAGGAAGAATGAATAGAAAGCAAAAGAATAGTGAATTGAACCTGGAAGACATGAGACATTTACTCACATGAAAATATCCTAGAAATCAAGAGAAAAAACTAAGAAACAAGAGAAGGAATCTGAGTTCAACAAAACAAAAATAAAAGTACAAAACCTAAACAACCTACAGTCAGCAAAAAAGAGGAATAGACACACCAGGGATTTAGCTCAGTGTCACTGCACCTGACTGGCAAGTGAAAGGTTCTGAGTTCAATCCCTGGTACTAAATTAAAAGCAAAAAAAAAAAAAAAAAGGAATAAATAATTGGTACATTCAAAAATTTTGACAAATCTAAAAGTTATTATGCTGAGAAAGAAGCCAGAGTCAAATCATTATATCCTATAATTGCATTTACAGGACAGATCAGTGGCTATCAGTAAGAGAGAAAAGAATCATTTCATTCAAAGGAGTGACACCAGGGTGTATTTTTGGATGATGGTAATATTCTATATATTGATTGTAAAGGAGCTTACACATACTACATAGAATTAAAGTCATTGCTACCAGAAATTAATCTAAAAGAAAAATTGAAAAAGGGGAGAGAAATTGGACATGACAAACAACTAAAAAGTTTCTCGTGTCATAAATGTTCATACAAAGTAGGAAAATATAATTAAATGATTTCCAACTTATTCCATGATGTGAACTTAATCCTTATTCAGAACCTCCAAATGATTATAAAAAATTAAGGCAATAACTAATCAATATCTTTTCTGAAAATAAGCATAAATGTTATGATTAAATGATTAGGCTAATTACTCCAATTGTGCACTTCAAATATGATCCATGAATAATTTGAGTTTATTTTAGAAATCCACAATGTTTTATAATAAATTAAATTGAGGGTTACAGTTAATGAGATTATTTCAAGAGTTGTCAATCATATTTAATGGGATTATATATTTTAACTTACTAAAGGGAGCTTATCAGAAGCCTCCAGTGAACATGGATTATAATTATCTCTGGTAGATCTGTGGTCCTTCCTTACTCACAAGAAATATATTCCAAGCCTCTCAGTGGATGCCTGAAGTCACAGGTTGTGGGGGACCATCTTGCTGGTCATGCCCCAAGCAGTGCAGGTTCTAACAAGTTAACCCTGCAACTGTCTCATTTTAAGAAGAGTCTAACTGAAACTTACCTGAATCATAGAAGCACCTCATCAGCTCCATGGTAACAGGCAGCTTAGCATGACTTTCCCACTAACAGCCTCAGTGCAGACCAAAGAGATGGCCTGCGGAGCTGGGAGGCTCAATATGGGATAACATAGTAGCCACGGTTGGAGTAACTCACACCCAAATTCCATTCCCACTACTAAAACTTTCTTAACTAGAAGGAGAAGATTCTAATTATAATCCCGTCTTTGGCCTGTTCTGCTCTTAATTCTAGAATGCTTTGTCTTTTCCTTTACAAGCCTTGCTTGTATTAACATCAATAGCAACTGCACAGCCGCACATCATCACATGTAGTTCCCCTTTACCCCAATTTGATTGCCAACAAAAATCAGTGGCTGGGACTAGCTTGGACTTTTGCGGGTTGCTCAACAGTGGTCAACCTGACTCCCATTTTCTTCTTTAATTATGTCTCTGCCTTTCTTCAACCTCGTATCATAGAGTGGGCAGGAGACTGGAACCTACTGCAGAGGTCTCTGGTAATAGATATTACTGAAATTTATACTTTATATTTTCTTATACATACTCATATATAGTAAAGTTTAATGTATAAATCAGGAACATTAAGATATAATAATGAATCAATATATTATACTACAATATATTGTATATTAATCTACTGTATACTACAATATGCTACAACATACTATATAAATATACTATAATAAAAGTTATGTGAATTTATGTCATCAATGTAAATACTGATGGTTTTGGACCACACTTCATCCTGGTAAGGTAGGAACTACCACATTGTCTCACAAGTCTTCAACATATCAATTGACTACTACCCCAAGACACTTGAGCATACTACAGGGAAATTGTCATACATGTGTGTAAATAAGGAACATTTTCAGACAGAACGATCTTTAGCTTCAATCTGACAAAACCAAAACACTGCTAGATTGTGAGAGGCCAGCTCTAATAAGGGCCAGCCTTGTGTTTCCTTCCAGGTCACACAGCTGGACCACAGATTTTAAGTATGACGTATGTTTAAAAAAAAAAAAAAAAGATGCCTTAAACATCTCCTAGACTTTACTGTAGAACTACCCCTCCAATCCTCTCTTCCTGTACCTCACATGTGGTCATATGCTGAAGACAGTGTAAGATGCTAAGGCTATCAGGGGTGGCAGAGATTTGAAGCACAGGGAACTTGGACTTCTGAGTGACTATATGCAGCAGAGACCTCAGTCCTGCTACTAAAAGACTAACAATGGTGTTCTGGACTGAGTACAAAATGAACATGAGGCCTGGCACCAGGAGCATGATTGGGAAGGGAGATTCCCCTCCTCAGATTATCCCTTCTTTCTCTACCTCTGAGACACCACCAGACTCTTCCACCAGGCCATTTTTGAGACCTCTGAAAACTGTGAGCCAAACCAAATCTCTCTTCCTTTAATTGTGAGTGTCTGGTACTGTATCTCAGCAGGGAATACAAGAAAATAACAAAGATAGTGCTATAAATACACGTGTATACTCACAGAAAAAATGTTCATGATTTATATGATGACTATAAATTTGGGGGGGAAACATAATATAAAACCTGAATAAATACAGGGACATAATGTGGGCCTAAATTTGAAGATAGGCTATTGTTAAGTGATTCCTAACTTTTGTGAAATTATTGACTTATGTGCTAAAAACATTTTTGCCGTGGCCCATTTCATGCATCACTGACATATTTAATGATGTGAGCTATTCCACATCATAGACCATGAAGCTGGGAGAGGCACACGATGGCCCCTATTAGCTGATAAAAATGTCTTCAACATATCAATTGACTACTACCCCAAGACACTTGAGTATACTACAGGGAAATATACACCATGAGGCAACAGTGTAGGACTGTTAGTTACTTTTCTCATCACAGAGACAAAACACTCAACACTAAGAATTAGAGGAGGAAAGATTTATTTAGCTCACAGCTTGTAAAGGTCTCAATCAATAATTTGCTGGCTTCAAGGCAGGTTGGCACAGCAGACAGGCATCACAGAGAAGAAAGAGGTCATGGTGAGCAGAAGGTAGCAAAATAAGCAAGAGGTAATCAAAGCTCTTTCTAAACTTTATGTCTGTTCCAGGCTACTTAGAGTGGTACCATTCATATCTTTAATGTTAGTGCTCTTGAGCCTATTTTTGTACCATGAATCAATCCCAGTACCATATATTCTAGATCCAGCCACTTCTGAAAAGCCCCACCACTGACTGTATGAGGCTTTCGGAGGATGTGTAGACACAAGTGGTAACAGGGACCAAACACATGGGTCAGTGGAACAAACTAAAACCAAACACGCAAATAGGAAATTTCTACAATTTATTTGATATTTAATGTGTGGATATTAGACAGGCTGATATATGCCATCAAGATAAATGTATTGCTATTAGGAGAAAAACTATGAATCTTTTATCTTGTAGCATACATTAAAAATAAAATGGTAGAGAATATACTTGTAACTGTGGAATAGGAAAAATAACTTTTCAAAAATAAAAAAGACAAAAGATTCTAAAAATCCATTCACATAATGCTTAGCAAAAGTTAAAAGAGCAGAAATATAGAGGGAGAAATAGTTGTAATGTTAAAATAGATAAAGGGTCAATATCTACATAAAGGAAAAAAGAGAGAGAGAACAAAGAACGGAAGAGAAAAAGAAAAATTGGAAGAGAGGGAAAAGGATCAGTAAGTATTTATCAAGAAACAGAAATGGAAATATAAATTACTATAATATTTGATAACTAAGTAAAGAAAACAAAAGTAAATTAATAAAATCCCAGGTTGAGAATATTGTGTAATAATTTTTTTGTTACACTGTTGATGGAGCTAGAAATAATTCTGGACTTTTGATAGATAGCAGCAGTAGTTATGTAATGTAGTTATAAGTATTGATCTAAGAAAATATCAGGTACACAGAGAGATAAGCCTAAGGATCTTGTTTCAGAATAGTTCATTATAGGGAAAAATTGAAAAAATATAAATATTTATCACGAAATATTCTGTATGTGAAAGTGGGCACTTAATATCTTATTAAATATTTTAGTACAGTTAAAGCAATAAAATAAGGCTGTATTTTGTATGCAGGGTATCCACTAAGAAGTATCATTAAAGATAAAAAGCATGTAGCAGGATAATTTACAAAGAACTGTTCCAGTTACATAAAAAATATTATGAAGCAAAACCAGGTATCTCCAGGCTGGGAAGATATAGTGGTAGTGTTTGTCAACCTTAAACCAGACCCTGGATTCGACCCCAAGCACTGCAGGGGAAGTGGGGGATGGAGCTTGTATTTCTACCTATTTCCATATAAAGGCAACCCAAGCACAAGGAACAGCCTTTGCCAAATTGGTAACAGTGAGAGGAAGCTGGCGTGGGAACAAGTCTAAAGAAAATGTTGAGACTTCTTTATGAAAAATTTATTAACAAGAAACTGCAGCATGTGTGAATTATTAATTTACTAAACTAAGAACTAAATAGGAGAGAACATTAACTAGTGAAAAATGAGCCAGTCAGTTGTATAACATGAGAATAAGGTAAAATCTCCAACTCAGGTCTACAAAAATAGAGCTGGGAGACCACATTGTACTTTCTGTTCTTCCTGGGAGAATTTGTGTATCTGTACTTGGACTAGAACATAAGAGAGAAAATGCAACCCAGCGGGGATACCCAGTGGGTGCCCTGTGATTTTGACATCACAATAAGTCTATGATCCTTCTCTCAATGTTCTCTCCATGTATATCTACTTGGGGGGACGGATCGGTACTTACAGGCTCTGTGCTCTGTGCATATGGTCAAGGCAGATACGGCACTTTGATTCCCTCTATGTTCTTCCAAATTATCCCCACCATATTCAAGAGCCTGAGGGAAACACTGAACACTCTGGGTGTGGAGGACGCTGCGCCACACCCTGCAGGTGCCAGAGCTCTGGCAGGAGCATTCATAGAGCCTTCCCCACACAGGCTGTCCATGCTGCACATACCTTGGAAGGAAGCCAGTCTAGGGCAGGTCTCTGACCTATGAGAGTCCACAGAAGTCAAAATTAAAGTCTAAAATCAGAAGCCACAACCAACTATTTTATATTTCCCCAAATTCAAATAACACAGTAATTTCCCCTTCGGATAGTTTCACATGTGCCTATCTCTTCATCTCACTTTCTTTGTTACTTATCAACTATTTCATCAGAATTTCCCATAGGGTAATTTAAATAATTCTTATCTGAACATCACTGTAAACGAAATTATGCAGCACACCCTGCATAACATTCCAGGTTAAAAACAGATCCATTTGCTAATAGCCCTCTTGTACTACCTAATCCAAAAGCACTGAATTTATCCTCTCTCTGGCCTTTAAAAGCCTTGCTTTTGTCAACTTCAATTTTTTTAAGATCATTTCCAACAAAACTTGTACCTTAAAACATACTTCTCCACTTTAGCAATGTCATGTCATATTTATTCAGTTACTTAATTTGTTCTGGTACATGTTTAGACTTCATGGTCACTTTCCTAAGCTTTTAATGTCTACTAGAAATGTATATTTAAGGCAAGATGGGAGGTATGTAGATATGATTGAACAACATTTTGAACAGTTTTCAAATAAATGGCCCGAATGAGGAAGAGTTTGTTCTTTTATCATTTTATGTATTGGGTCTTTGAGGGATCATAATGTGGCCTTAGCAGTAAAGGAGGGGGTGATTTCTAAAAAGTTAGTAGAGAATGAGCCAAAACTGGGCATGGAAGCACATGCCTATGACGTAGTACTTAGGAAGCTGAAGCAAGAGCATCACAGCAATTCCAGGGAAGCCTGAGCTACACAATGAGTCCAAGGCCAGTCTGAGCTACATAGTAGGACATTTTTTGGGGAAAAAAAAATTAAAAAATCAAAAAGCAAGAGGAAGAGGAAGAACAAAGGAAGACAGCCTAGAAAAACATCATTCTGTTCTTGTCATTTCAGTTGGTGTTCTGTCAGGAATCAACCAAAAAGCAATGTTTTCTAACCAAACAAATGTTATGGTGGGTACATATATTGATTACATTTCTGACCATTCTGTATATAGTGCTGAGAAATAATTTGTAAAATTTGGTTTTCTGTCTCTCTCATTTTAGATTACACAATATGTTTGATACATGACACAGGAAAGAAAGAAGCTTCAAGGAAAAAATAAGAAAAGCCTCACAAAAAAAGGAAATACCTGAAGCAAGCCTTGAGAAAAACAGGATTAGGAAGAAAATGGAAGTCCACAGCACGCAGAAGAAGCCACAGAAGCAAAGGCAGGGAGGCAAAACAGAGGCGTCTCTTCTCCGCAAGGATCTCACAAGAGCCTTCCGAGGGGCCAGAGGCGAGGAGCTCAGGAACGCAGTGGAGGTGGGGCTGCGAAGCCTCATGAATCACCTTAAGTGATTTTGAAGTTATTTTTCGAGAGTTGTTATGATTTAATAAAAAAATTAGTTCATTGCACCAGGTGCTGAACCAAATAACCGCGAAATTCTTAGTGAATCAATGCAACAAAAATCTACTTATTTTTGATGGTACAGTTCAATCAGGGTGTCATTGGTTGGGTGGTTTTCCTCTAGGAAAGGATTTAAAGGCCTGACTGCACACTGTGTGTCGACAGCGCCCCCACATAACTCCTAGGGTTGCTCTGGAGGAGGAAAGAGTTTAATGAGAAAGTAGACTGGTAATGGAACACTTCAGCCTGGAAAGCACTCACCTGCGCGCGCGCACACACACACACACACACACACACACACACACACACCCCTATTCATACCCCAATCACTGATAAGGATCAGCCTAACAACCAGGAGAGAGTGTGTCCTCCCACATGTAGCCCCTGGCTCTGTGACTCCAATTACCAGTTTTGTTGCTGATTTGGTTTGACTTTTTTGACCAGTTATCTGTCTGACACAAGCAAGGACTGACGTCATTAGGTGCACATCACAGAAAGTCCATTCTGATGGCAGAAAGTAGGGAGAACTGAAATAGTGAATAGTAGAGAAAGAAGGAGGCTGTGGGCTTTCTTGCTGGTTATGAGAGACAGAAGTTTTCGGTTCTTCTCACAGTGGTAGGGACAGAAAAAAGAAAGGGAAGTCAAGAAACAGGAGATGGCAATGATGAATCTGTTGTCCAAATTCAGAGTGACATTCACTTAGTCTTCCATCTCTACAGGGCTCTACATTTATGGATTCATTCAACTGCAGATTAAAAACATTTGGGAAGAAAAATTGCTTTTATACTAAGTATGTATAGATAGTATTTTAGTTCCTTAACCAATACAAGTAACAACTATATGAATAGCATTCAGATGTTATTGGGTAGTGTAAGGAAGCAAGAGACAGTTCACAGAATGCAGGAGGACTGCACAGGTTATATGTCAAGACTACTTAGTTCATAATAGGGACTTGAGCCTCTGTGGGTTGGGAGTGTGCACTGGGGGGTTCAAGAAGTAATCCCTCGGGCCGGGGATTTAGCTCAGTGGTTCCAGCGCCTGTCTTGCAAGTGCAAGGACCTGGGTTCGATCCCTGGTAACCACATACAATACTGTGTGTGGAGACTCACGCCCAGCAGCAAACAGTACCACATACCACAGTGCCGGGCATGGTGGCTCATGCCTGTAATCCCAGCACTCAGGAGGCAGAGGCAGGAGGATTGCTGTGATGTGAGTTGGAGCTGAGCTCAGGGCCAGCCTGAACTACAAAGTGAGACCCTGTCTCAAAAAACCTGAAAAAAAAAAAAAAGTAATCCCTCAAAGACACTGAAGACCCTTGCATTCAGAAGGTGGGCACAGAAAAGGGTGGGTTGGCTTTCCAACTCAGGATGTGAGCAACTTGTCACAGGGACTGAATCAAGGACTGTAGAAGGAAAGAGGAGAGAGGAGTATTAGTATTACGTTTGACCCTAACAAACAGCACTTGAGCCACCTGTCTGGTAATTACAAAAAGGCATTCTGAGTCCCTAGGCTGGAGGTCAGAGGAGAACCCTGAAGGGGGAGTGAGGACTGGAACTGTAGAAGGGATTATATTACGCAGCAACCCCAGAGCTGGAACCTGGAATGGAGCTGGTCACTTGTTATCTGGAGATGCTGCTCTCTCTGCCCCTACTATGCTGCCTCCAACCAATCTGTCTCTTATGTTTATTAAGTTACCTTCCCCAAACTCAGACTTTTTCCCACAATCATATGAGTGACAGGGCTTGTTATGATTTTTTTCTTTATCATAAATATATCATATATTTATTACAAAAAATTGGGCTCCTGGTCAGGATGCAAGACTGAGCAAGTCCAACATTCTCCCTTTTCAGTAGATTATTCAAAATGTATACATTAGGGGGTAGTGGGTTGTAGACTGGGTAGCAGAGTGGGGAAAAATGATAATCAAATCATGTCATATACTGGTACAAATTGTCAATGTTGAGTGTGATCATGATGTGTATATAAAGTATACCTATTTCACAATAAAAATAAAAATGAATGCATTTGCTGAAAGTACATTAATTGAAGGACATGTACATCCACTTAAAATGGAAGTTTTCAAAGTCTAGACTTGAAGAGCAGGAGAGAGCCCTGAATTGGATTCACACCTTAGGACAAGAAAGCTTCGGTCTCTCAGGAGCAGATCTGGTGCTTGGCAGAACCGTTCACAGAACTCCCTCATCCTTAGAAGAAATGGCAGCTGATTTCTTCTCAGATCATATAGTTCTTTGGTTTTTAGAGAGATAAGTCTCTTCAGATTGGCCTGAGGTTAGGATGGAAAGTGAGCCACACCCAATGTGAGGGGTAGAAATTAGCATTCCAGATGCTCCGGTTCTAGGCTGGAATCTGAATTCCCACCACACTCTTTCCCAAGGACAGGAGAACAGTTCGAAAAGGTGTGTGTATCTAGCCACTACGTCATCCAAGCAAGTCAGACACAAATACGTTCACAACACCTTTTCACCCCCAACTCAGGATGATTTTCTAATCCAGTTCCCTGGCTATAATTCTGTTAATCATGAGTTGATATGTAACAGTCACAGGACAGTCCTAATGAATAGCTAGCAGATAAAATACTATACCATAAAACTTTTAAAAATTCCACAATTCAAGTAATATATGAAATCACTGTTAAAATTATCATAATAACTACAAGTAAAGAAATGGGTCTGTACAATAAGAAGAAATAACTATTTGAAAAAGTTTTAAAAATATCAGGTAAAATCTTGTAAGTAAAATATATATACACAATGTGATTTAAAACAGAACAGAATTTTGCATAATGGAATATAATATCCATGGCAGCAGAAGTTGTTTTGTTCTTGTTTATGGTTTTAGTTTTGGTTTATTTTGTTCACCGTTTAAGCCCTAGCACTTACAATGGTATCTGACGCAAAATATATAATTTTTAATAAAGTGTGAACAAATAAGAAAATTTAATGAGAATTAAATTGCATCATGTATTAGTATAAATTTTCAATGTCAGTTGTGATCACAACGTGTATGAAAAATGTACCAATAAATTCAATTTTAGAAAAGAAATCAATGGGTTAAATGCTTGAAGTGGCAGAAGAAAAGTAGCAAACTGGAAGATGGGACTAAATAAATCATGAAAAAGCATACAGAGTGAGGAAGGGATAAAGAAGGGAGGAGGAAGGAAGAATCATAAAGCTAAGAGATCTGGACAAGAAAATGCAATATTCCATATCTATCAATAAAAACCAATGAAAAGAATGTGGCAAAGGCAATATTCAAAAGACCTATCAGATACATTTTTGGTATTTAAAATATAACAAGAGCTCCTAAAAAAGCAATAAAAGGAAAACAGACAAAAACTGAGTCAATTTATTTAAAAAAAAAAAAGGTAACATATGAAAAGATGTTCAAGCCTATTAGTAATCAGGAAAACTCAATTGAAAATCAAAATTAGATTTCATATCTTGCCTATCAGATTAGAAAGAAGTAAGTAATCTGATAATATCAACTATGGGGAAATAGCAGTGTCTATACAATGCACAGAATACAATTTAGAACAATTAATGTTGACATCTAGATAAAGATATGCAACCTATGACACAACTAATATTTTCTAGTGTGCACTCTGGAGAAATACTCCCATGTGTCCAAGGTAACAAACATTTATGGCAAAATTCATTATCACATTGTTTTTAATAGTAAAATTGCCCTCAGACTGTCTTTCACTGAAGGAATAGGCAATAAAATGACAGCTTATTAAAACCATGATATTATTATATATGAGCAAAGTAGGTGACCCAGACCTGAGTGTGGTAACTGAGAGAATTTCAAAGATGTGATGAATACAAAAGAAAATGAATGAGGATGTGCACTTGGAGTTGCTGTGCTGACACCAAGGAGACGTGTAAAAACAAGCACGGGGCTGACACGTGATCACATCAGGGAGGGTGAACCCTAGGGAAGGTGTATGGTGCATCATGTGTCAGTGGACAGGAAGTAGATTCTAGTTCACTTTCACAGAGATATTTTTTAAATGCATGAAACCAAAATGGTTGACTCATAAACTCAGTTACGTTATTTTGGAGGTCCTTCTGTATCTTTAATACATTTGGTAAGTGAAAGTAATTTAAAAGACTGACAGTAAGATAAAGATATTTTTGTATCTTCAACTACTGAAAAGAATTTATAGCCTAGAGAACCTTGCTAAAGTATTCTAAGTGAATTTAAAATGATTTTTAAAAATGAACAAGAGACATAAAGAAATAATAGTGACAAAATAAATATCAGGATCATGTTGGAAATTTTAAAGGAGCATGGCTAATACAAATTATAGATATTACTCATTTATTTTTATTAAAAAACAGAGATAAAGTACTGAATAAAATTTTTATGAAAGATGGAAAGATAAAAGGTGAGGGAAATAAAACACATTTTTTGAGACGGTATGGCTAATTCATTAAATTGTTGAGGTTAGCCTCAAACTTTCTAGCTTCCTATTCAGCCTCCTGGAGTTCTGGATTATAGGTATACACTACCACACCTCATTGGATGCTTTTTTTTTTTTTAGGTTTTTTTGAGGCAGGGTCTTGCTTTTGTAGTTCAGGCTGGCCCTGAGCTCAGCCTCAAACTTAGATCACAGCAATGCTCCTGCCTCTGCCTCCTGAGTGTTGGGATTACAGGCGTGAGCCACCACGCCCGGCACTGTGGTACGTGGTACTAGTTGCTGCTGGGCGTGAGTCTCCACGCCCAGTATTGTATGTGGTAACCGGGGATCGAACCCGGGCCCTTGCGCTTGCAAGACAGGTGCCGGAACCACTGAGCTAAATCCCAGGCCCCTAGATGCTTATTTTTTAATAATGTACTCAAGGAAAGGATAGAGATAATAAATTTAGACTTTCTTAGCAAAAGAAAAAGTTCATTTAAAGTGTCATAAATCTTGCATATAAATTCAATATAGGTTTTCCAAATCAATAGAAAGTGAAGAAAAAGAAGAAGGAGGAGGAGAAGATGACGATGATAAAGTTGGGCATCATGGTGCATACCCATAATACACCTATAATTCTCTGGGGGTGGGTGGCTGAGGTAGAAGAATGTCAAATTCAAGCCCAGCCACTTCATAACTTAACTTTATAACTTAGCAAGGCTTTGTCACAAAATTTAAAAATAAAAACATAAGGACAGCTGGGGTATGTAGCATTGTGCAAAGGCATGGTACGCAAAACTAATACAGCCGAAAAAGGAAAACAGAAAAAGAAAAAAATATAAAAGCTATTACTCAGGAAATATAAAAAATATTAAAATACATAAAAAGTTATTACTCAGGAAAAGGCAACAAATATCAAAAACACAATCCAAAGAAAAAAAGTATTTTACCTGAAAGTGCAAAAGAAAAATATAAATAAATAAAATGAGTAGATTTAATCATCACATTGAAATCAGAGACTCATATCTAAAGAAAAGATACATATTATGCTATTTGGTTTACTTTCTCATTGCTGAGGCAAAATAAATAAATAAAAACCCATAAGTTAAAAGAAGAAAAGTTTACTTCGGCTCACAATTTGTGGAGGTTTCAGTCCATAGTTGATCGGTTCCAAGGAAGGATAACTTGGCATGAGGGCGTGGCAGAGAAGAAACAGCTCATGGCATGGCAGACAGGAATCAGCAAGTGTTCAAGACAAGAGATGAATACATATATATAAACAAATACATACACACATTATACATATACACATATGAAGATACATGCATATATATGCATATATAGACATTTCACACCATGTCCACAGTGACCCACTTCTTCCCAACAGGCTTTCCCCTCAACATCACACCTAATCATCAGCCCAACAGTGGACAAATCCAGTATCACACTTCCA
Source organism: Petromus typicus (assembly GCA_004026965.1). NCBI lineage: Eukaryota > Metazoa > Chordata > Mammalia > Rodentia > Petromuridae > Petromus > Petromus typicus. The sequence continues at coordinate 17,345 of PVIR01015609.1, forward strand.
TAATCCAGTCATCTACGAGAAGCCCCACCTATGAGGCATTGTGGGAGATCTAAATAAAAGCCTTACCATATACTTTAAAATGTATATAATCTTCTAACACAAAATAGTGGAAGAATTTAAGCAAAACATTAAAAACAAATAGTAACAGACTCCACCTACAAAACAGTGAAAAAAGTGCAAAAGAAAGTTGGTATAGAAATAATAACATTAGCCGGATGTAGTGGCTCATGCCTGTAATCCCAGCACTCGGGAGGCAGAGGCAGGAGGATTGCTGTGATGTGAGTTCGAGGCTGGCCTGGGCTACATAGTGAGTTCTGGGCCAGTCTGAACTACAGAGTGAGACCTTGTCTCAAAAAAAAAAAAAAAAAAAAAAAAAAAAACCAACAACAAAAAACAAAGAAAAGAAAGAATAACATAAAATGCTACACTTAAAAACATGTATAATGCCCAATGATAATTAATCATCACCACATTAGTTGTAAATACTTTTCCAAAATTAAAATTCTATTGAAAGACTTCTTATCATTTCTTTCTTTCATTCATTGATTTGCATTTCATCATTCCTCAATGTTCTATGATACCACTATTTTTAGTATTTTCCATTGTAGATAGTCTATAATTAATTATTTTGCTTTTTAGACAGTAAGGTCCTTTTCAATTTTTTTCTGGTATAAATCACAATGTAATGAACACTCTCTGGGATAAATTTCATATAGAATTTGCCTTTGATAAATAAAGAGTATAAAGAGCTAAATATACATGAGTGAAAAAATGTTCTTTAATTAATAATTATTTATTCTTATTTTAAAATGTGACAAATGACAAGACATGTGGGGTAGTTTAGCAATGATTCTTTTAATTGATGGTAGTGCTTAGCAACAATGTAATGGAATTACCTGGGTCCTTCCTCCCCCAAAACTGAAGCAGATTGCATTTTCTAGCTGTCTGCAGAGGTTTCTGCAGACACAAAGATGCAAAGACAGAAGTCCTGTCCACAAGGAGCCCATATTCCTCTCAGAGAACAACCAACCATGGAAGCACAAGGTGGATAGCTCCACATAGCTTTCCGATCTTCACTTACTGCTTTATTTTTCTACAGAAATCAGGTTAGAGGTTGTTTAAAGAGTCACTGAATTATTGCAAGTGCTTACTAACAAATACTGACTATGAAATAGCTGGAATATCCTTCACAGTATATTTGCATTCTTTTGATGCGCTCTTCATTTATATATGGCTCAGAGATTATCACAATTTCTCAAGAGCTTATTCAAACCTCATCTCTGATCTTTAATTCCTTGTGAAGGTTAAGGTGCCTTTCTACCCTTTCCCTTCTCAAAAATATGGAAGAAGCGATGTTCACTGAAAACCAAGGCAGATGGTTAAGAGTCTGACAGTGACAACACGGGATCTAGCTTAAGGCACCAAAAGAAGCAGTCCATCCACATATCTTCCCAGGCAGAAATGAGCAGCTCCCACTATGTGTGGAAGGAAAACTGTGCATATAATGAAAAGAAATGAATTAACTTTAACCCAACACTAACATTCCCAGGGTCTGACTCATTGAGCAGATTAAAATTGGTGAATAGATGTTAGGGAATTTTAAGAAAGCAGCAATACTTAATAATGCACTGTCACTGCAATACCTCTGTAATCAACCAGTGTGTTATGAACACATCATTGGGTGCTGGGAAGAGAAGGGAGAAGTTGAATCGGGATAAGAAGTCTAAAGCTTGACCCATAACCCTGGAAATATGTAAGGCCAAGAGTACAGAACAGTAACGTCCAAATCAAATGTTCAACCTTGTGCTGCAACACTGTTAAGAAATTAGAAAACAGAGACAGAGGAGTCCTGCTATGCATTGCACATGGTCTGAATGTGTCCTCTAAGAGTTCATACAATGGAAGACTGGTCTCCAGGTTGGCAGTAATTAAGAGGCTGTGGAACCATTAGGACACTGAACATAGTGGAAAGTGATTAGGTTAGTGGGGACACTGGCCTTGGACATGATTAACATAGGAAGAATTAGTTCTTAAAAGAGAGCTAATTTAAAGTAAGATCATCTGAACTACTTGGCATCATCTACATGCAGCCATTTCCCCTCTCATTTTACTGCCATGTTGAGACACAGTCAAGAGGATCCTCGTTAGAGACCGAGCAGATGAGGCCACCTCATTTGGGGTTTTTAGCTTTCAAAACCATGAGCTAATAAATTTTCCTTTATAAAGTACCTAATCTCAGGCATTTTGCTATAGCAACAGAAAACAGAATAATGTAAGCCCTTTGAGCTGGAAAAACTCTAGATTCTTCCAGTGAGGAGAGAGATGGGCATTGCAATAGTGTATAGAGTTAAGGATACCTCCTTGAGCACCTAGTCACAGAGGTTGCAATGAAACAGAAATATTTGAATTTTTGGAAATTCTTGTACACCTCCCTAACAGTAGTGGTCCTATACAATGAAACTGTGCCATTCTCCTCACTGGCCACGAGGCCCCTGAAGCCAGCACATCTCTCACCCACCTTGGTACCCACTGGACAGTGCATAAAGGACCCAAGAGGTATGCTGAGAAAGAACAAGCAAGACTCTGAACTAAATGAGGGGCCCCCATTGGCCAGTACTGAATATGAAGCTACTTGGGTGAAGTTAGGTGTTAGAGAATTCTGAAAACCACTTGGCTATTTGTAGCCACATAACCAAAGAACAAAATATGGCCTATGTTGATGCTAAATTGATTATTTAGCCACACAAAGGGAGCTACGCTATTTTGGAGGAAGCTCAGCAACTCTTCCCACATGTGTGTGAGATGGTGATATAGACAGGCACAGCAGAATTCTAAAATTTCTTTCCTGGTGACAGAAGGAATTGAAGAATGCCCTAGGATCTACTATTTTTTCAGTGAGATGCCACTGGAGCATCCATTCAACAGTCAACTCACACAAAGTACCAGGTAAGTCATGCAAGGCTCAGGCAGGCTCAGAGCCATCTTGAACTCAGGACCTTATACACGAAGCACAGACTGAGGAGAGACTTCCCTGGGGAGCAACAGGTGGAGAGGAACTACTTTAAATTCTTGAGAAGAAGAGCAAACAATCAAGACTATATTTTAGAAACATAAATAACAATGTCCTGTAACTACCCACTATGGACCTTTCCTTTGTTACAAAGACATAACGGGTATCTTGGGCCATTTGGGCAGATAAAATACTATCAACCAGATAGTTTATAAACAACTGCCACAGTTCCAGGAGCCAGGAGTGTCAAGGTCACAGCAGATTTCGTGTTTGGTGACAGCTCTCTTCCTGACTCATAGACGCCACCGTTAGCCTGTGTCCTTGCCTGGTAGAAGTCACCAGGCAGATCTCTAGGACCTCTTTCACAAAGTCACTAACCAACCACAAGGGCTCCATTTTCCTCATCTAATCGCACCCTAAAGACCTGCTCTCTAATTCTACCCCATTGGGGTCTGGATTTCAGTACATGGATTGGGGAGTGAAGGCTATAAATATTTAGCTTATTTGCAACCAGGATGACACGGATGTCAATTTTAGGTATAATTTTGGTTTTCTTTGCCCAATTTATATCTTTAGATTATATGTTTAACACTAATGATTTATGGACCTCAAAGCACTTTTATAAACAGATCTTATTTGGGATACATAGTCTTCCAAAATCTAATTAGAAGCAAAAGACAAGTAGCTCATGCCTAGCATCTATTTAGTCCTCTTCTCTGCAGGAAGAATGGAAAGCTTGAGATCTGGTCAATCTGGAAAATGTTCCTCATCTTGAGAAAGGCCAGGTCAGTGTTGGACAGTATTCTGGATGAGGAGCACTGAGGCGGAGCTCAGAGCACAGAGCTAAACAGAAGACCACGAGGAAGCATAATGGAATGCTGGCCAGACGTGGCCAGCATAAGGATGTTCCAGGAGCAGTTGCCCAGGCAGCAGGGGTGTCTGTCACTGGAGCCTGGGTTTTATGAAGCTCCAGAGGGCTCCAGTTTCACATAAAACCATGAGGCAGAGCTGAATCATGATTTATGTGCATACTTTCCTTTAGACTAGACTGAACACTTCTTCAAATAAACTTTCTCTACTCATCTTGCCTCCCCAAGCATCTGGCACATTGACTCACAAATTTTGATCCTCGGTGCATATCAGTTACATTTTATTAAAAAGACTCTTTCTTCCACAGTCAGAACCCAAAGGAGGTTCAAGGTCAAGGCAGTGTTTGCAGTCTCAAGACTCACAGTTAACACCTTCTCCCTTCACCAACCCTGACCTCAAATCCCACCGAAGGCAATTCACATGGGTCTCAAAGCCGTGTCTCTTCCCTTCAGATCCCAGCATTGCATCCAGTAGATCAATGTATCCAGTAGGATCACTGCACGTCCTCTTCTGTAAGAACCCAACAGAGGGCTCCTCTGTCTCCTCTGGGAATATCTGTCCTCTAAAGAGTGTGCTTTCTTTAAAAGGAGCCACATCCCCTTCCTAGTTACAAATCTAAACTCTGCCAAGAACACAGATTATAAACACATCTCCAGTCAGCCAAGCAAGGATTTGCCATCAGATAGGAAAATGGCGAAGTGGCTTTTCCATATCAGCCCTGGCTGAGAGCCAGCTCTGCTCCAGTAGGCATATGACAGTCTGGCTGGAGCCAGTCTAAAAGGACGTGCTTTGTATCAGGCCACCCAAGGGAACAGGTCCTGCCAAAATGCTCTCTGAATGGAAACCTAAAAGTCATACATTCTTGTGCTTGCATATGGAACACAGCAATTTGGATCAGAGCGCTGTTTGCTTTGACCACCCTGACTGTGGTTTAATATGCAAACAATAAAATGGCCCATTTTAGGTTGGGTGAACTTTGGCAAATGCACATCTGTGTGACCATCACCATACCTGAGATGTAAAATATTCCCTTGTCTGTAGGCAGTTGACTTTTTCCAGTTCACCTTCAACCCTATAGTCAATCTTTCTCTATCTTGATGCAAATGACCTCAGACAGAATGCACTCACAAGTCTAGCTTCTTTTGTTCACGCTTAAATAAGTTTCCTAAATGCTTAGCCCCTTCTTTGGTCTTAAGTAGTGTTTCATGGTGTGGACACACCAAGATTTTTCATCTGTTGGTGATTTTGATTGTTTCTAGTTTGGGGGTGGAGAAGAAAGCTGCCATGGACATTCATGTACAAGTTTTCAAGTGCACATTTTCATGTTTCTTACGTAAAAATCTAGAATGAAATCGCTGAGTGACATGTCAGATATAGGTTTAAAATGTTATAAGAGCTGACATCTAGCATGCAGAATGGCTGTATCACTTCGCATCCTCATCAATAGTGTATGAATAGCCTGGTTGCCTCATATGCTCCGTAGCACTCACTATTTTCAGTTGTTTTCTGTATAACTAGAGTGTTCTTATAGCTTGTGGTTGCTGTAAATATTTCCCTGATGCTCAAGAGTGCTGAATGTCATGTTTATGTGTTCCTTGACCTTTCAGACTTTCACAAAATGTCCATTCAAATCTTTGAGGTACGTCAATTTTTAAAAGTCAGAGTATAGTGGAAAGACCTCGGACTGAGGGCCAAGTGACTAGGAACTGAACCTTTGTCCTCCAATAGCTGTATGGCTTTGTGAAGTGATTCACGGACTCTAAGTATCTCTGTCTTATGCTGACAGTAAGAAAAAATGACTAGATAATCTTGAAGGTTCTTTTTCCACCCCAGAGACTATGACAACAGGGTCTATTTCTTAATTGATAAGACAGACATGTACCCCTGAGGTTCACAGAAATGCACCATCACAGAATACTAAAACAGAAAGGGATGTGACATTCTCATCCTACTCCTGCGCAGTCAGACACCAAAGGCTTAGCACGACTGATATTGTACAACTATTTAACAACAGTCATGCCCCTAATCCAAGGGCTGTTAGCTTCGACATAAATGTTAATATAAGAGCTTGATAAATAAGCATATATTCAGTTAAATACTTTGGATGATAACCTCTGGGAAAGAAGCTGGGCAATATGATTTTCTTTCACCAAAATACAACATGTTCCTCTGCATCCCATGTATTCAGCTGAGTGATATAGGGAAGACAAGAAGAAAGATTCAGAGGTGCCCTGAGGCCAGGCATCGGTGTGGAGCTGCTCTCCACCCCCACTGTCACAGGTGCATTCTCATTAAGGCGCAGCCCCAGCGGCCTTGGCCCAGGCAGTCTGTGTACAGGGCTGTGGCTGCTATAAACATTGCCACACAAATTACATTTGTGCTCTGCTCTCCAGAACAAGTTCTGTAAACTGACAAGTACTTAGGGGCCATGGGATATTCCTCCTAATCAGGGCATGCTGCTCCCATGGGTGTTAATGTTTATAGAAGGCTAGTTAACCTTGCACAGGATCTGGGACCGCAAGGCTCTGAGTGCCATTCCTTTGCAGAGCTGAAGAATGCATTTTCAGGCCTGCAACATGTGTACTAAGGCAGAGCGGACAATGGTGGTTTGTTCTCCCGAGCAAGGGCAAGACCCCTGGACCTGGCTCACACAGCCTCAGGTCTCTTGATTGCTGAACCAAGGCCTAGAGCCTCACTTTCCTTCAACAGCCTTATTTAATGGACTGTGGTTATTAGTCTTACCCCACGCCTCTGTGGTGTTACTTGAGCAAACCACGTAGTTACATATTCATTTGTAACTTTTCAAGATTCCTTAGGAAAGAAGGGGCCATTGTAAACCTTGGAAACACAACCCAGACATGTCGAGAGCCTCCATGATTGTGTCAAGCAACGTGAAACTGCTTTTCATTGTGCACTCGAGGGAGGGGAAGGTGTGGTGCTTTTGTTCTACAAGTCTGTAGTCTATAGTTTTGGGGCTAGACAAGGCAGGAATACATGAAAAATTCTACAAACGTATAGGACAGTAGATCCTAAATGTCAGTGGAGGGATGTAGAAGGAAGTCCACAGGAGTCTAAATGTGGACAAGAGGGCAGGGCCATGGCCTGGCTAAACACAAGAAATTTCAAGAAGGCGAAAGGATTTGGAATGGCCCTTCATGGGTGTGAACGTTTGAGGAGAAGGTAGAAGAAAGTATGAAATGAGTAAAGCACACTCATGTCTGAGAGAAGCAGACGAGAGCTTTGAAATCAGAGCTGAAAATCCTGAGTCATGCACAAATATGGAAGCTTCCTGAGAACCGGTGGACCCTAGCCATGGAAAAGGAACATGAAGGTCAGTATGTTTTGCTCATTGCTTTCTAATAGCTTTCTAACTCAGGGTGAAAATCAAAGTCCTAACAACATCCCTACACAATCTGCCTCCACTGTAATACTCCACTGATGGCAACATCTGCCTCCTCCATCTTCCTCTCCGCACTCCAGCTGCTCTAGCTTTCTTGCTCCTGGCATATTGGAGGTGAACTCCAACTTTAGCAAGCCTGCATTTTCTGCTGCCTCTATTGAAAACTGCCTCAGGACTCTTCTCTCTTCTTTTTGAGTAGCCCCTTGTTAGACACTCCCTCTCCGGTGACTAAACTAACATTTTACCCCTCACTCTAGATTCTATTGTTTTTCTTAGATTCATTAAAGCATGTCACTACCCAACCTACACTCTCTGTCTTCAACACATATCATTTTTTCCACTTTCTGAAACAGTTCTGGAATTTTTTTTCTGTGTTTTATGATCAGAAATATAGTGAATACTTTTGTGAGTGACATGTAACAGAAAACTAGGCTTGTAAAAAAATATTACCATGCATCCCCATCATCCTCATTCACTGCATCTGGCACCATGAGAAGTTTGGCTCTTCTTCAGTCAAAACGACCATGAAAAGTAAATGCTTTGAATCAGTTCAGGATCTCAAGGAAGCCACAACAGTGAAACTAAAAGCAATGATCGTCACTGTGTTGCAATGCCAAGCAGAGAAGTGTGGTCAGTTAGGTTTATTGATCCATTTTCGACTTAAGACATTTTTTACTTCACAATAGACATATTAGGTACAGTCTTATCCCAAGACTAAGACTGCCCATAGGATTTCATAACCCTTCCTTACAAGACAGGGTAAATTGTATATTAGGGATCCTCAGTTGCAAGCAAAGAAATTAAATTTAGTTAGGCAAGTGGTGACTTATTTGGAACAAAGAATCAGAAGCCCCCAGAATTGATGAAAGGCCTGAAGACCAAACCGGGAAATGGAAAAGGAAGGGACCTCGGAGACCTTATATCAGACACTGTAACATCTGCCCACAGCTGGCTAGGATGGTCAGAAGCTGCTGCCAAGTGGAAGGGAGCACCAACTCTTTTCAGTTTCCTGGTCTCCTGCTCAAGAATGAAGTTCAAGTGAGAGAGCCCCCAACTGTCCTCTGTTGGGTCCTCCAGCTGCCCTTGCCACCTGTCATAAAGTTTTGTTATGTTCTGGTGTTCAGCATCCACTGCCTCTTCCTAGTATCATCACCAGGTGGTTTGGAGCCATTTTTCCAAATAGATCCGTAGTATTGTAGTGAAGAATGGCTCTCACTTTCGCAAAACAAGGGGGCTTGGTTTTCATTTTGTTTTGTCTTCCTTTGTTCTTCAGAATGCGTGGCATGGGGAATTGAATGACAGTGTGTTAGAAATGTTTTAAGAGTTTGACACAGTGAAAATATTTTAAGAGACTATAAGACACTTGTATAGAAAGTACATCTCTAAATAGTGTTTCATTTGAATGGTGTTTTTGTGAGGTTGGTACATGTTATCTTCATGGTATAGATGAAAAATGTAAATCTTAGAGAATTTAAGAAGCTTATCTAAGGTCAAGATTTCAGCAGTGTTTTAATATGAAATTATATTACAGTGATGGCCCTTACTATGCATTAAGTGCTATTATTATGCATATTACATGTGTTTAGTAAGTTAATTATTGCAACAACACTATGAGATGAATACTGGACACACAGTGGTAGGGCTAAGGAAATGGCCCAAAGGGACATATTTACAAAGTGGAGGGATGGGATCCTACTGCTAAGCCACACTGTATCTATAACCACCTAAATTAGATACATATATGATGTTATCACATGTTTACTAAAATTCCAAAACACATAGTTATGTGCTTCAAATTCAAAGATTCTAAACTTGCACAGTGTCTGTTTCATAATGGTCATTCAATGAATATAATGAATAAATTACCGAATGAATGAATGAATGAATCATGTTCCTCACTAACTTTTCGCAGCCAGGGACATTGTCTTCCAAGTAACACTGCAGATTGTGAGACTTGAGAAGGTTTTGCTGTAATGGTAGTTGGAATACTCAGTTTTCTACTTGTGCCCTTCTTCGGAGTACATAAGGAACACAGTTCCCTTTGGCGCTTCCCTTTCTTCTGCAGACTCCTGAGGCCTAATGGGTTCAGGAAGAAACTAGGACTGCCTTTCCCCTTTAATCCCCTGTATCTATGTTTGCTCTGAGTTGCTTGTTTCTGTCAGGTATGGAAGTCTTCCTACTTGGAATATAAACCTAGTAACACAATCTTCATTCTCACTAACCCCCAGATACAGGTATGGTTTCCATCTAGATGCTTCCTGAGATCTTTCTACACACACAAGCGGGGCTGCTGGCAGGTGAGTGAGTCCTCAGATGCTGTAGGTAACAGGCTGTTGAGAAGTGAGTTTTTTGGAAGAGACAGGTCACAGGGAGTGTGGCATTAAGGGTGAGTCTTCTACCCAGTCATTCCCTTGTCTCTCTGCTTTCCACTGCCAGAACATGAGCAGCTTTTCTCCATGACAGACCCTTCTACTGTGCTGCTTCTGCCCTGAAGCCAGCCAGCTATGGACTAAAGCCTCCAAAAACCATGAGCCAGAATAAATCACTCCTCCTTTCAATTGCTGGTGTTGGGTATTGAGTTCCAACAATAAAAAAGTACCTAAAACATGGTTGTGCTGATATTGATAATTGTTACCTATTAATTCCATTGTCTGCAGTGTCTTTTGCTTCCAAATATAGAGTGAGGAAGAAATATATTGACCTGCTCGCTGACTGTCAACACCAGGCACTGGACTTGACTCTGAGAATGCAGAGATGAACAAGATGTGATCCTTACTTGTAGGGTTTGCTCCCACTGCTTCTGATTTTAAAAGTTCACACTGGTGTGTGTGTAAGCCACAGTCCTGAGGATTATCTTTCAGGGGATATGTCCAAAAAATGAATTTGAACCACAACCACATAACCTGTCATTAGAAAATTAACCAGAGATCTATCATTACTGTATTCCTGAAAAACCGAAGGTCTGGTACTCATAAAAGTGAGAAATAAAAGCAAAATGAGATTTTAACCAAAAGCAAACTCCAAATCTTCAGGATATATAATATAGTAGAGTCCTACAGAAAAGTTACGCACTGAACTTAACCAGGTACAGGGACAAACCTCACTACCCCAGAAGATGACGATAAACACTTCCACTTTATATTTCTTTAAAGAACTATAAAGATACTAACTCAAACATAAATAGACTACTATAGTTGTCTCTTTAGAAAGGTGTGTCTCAAATTGTTATGTTCAAATCTCTGTTAATAAGCTAGATTAAGAATGAAATATAAATACTAATTTTTTTTAAAAAAAGGACAGTGAAAATAAAAGAATGATCCAGTGCTGTATTGATTATCTGGAAAAGTTTTCTCAAAGAGTTTAGTATTTTAACAGCTAAGTGAAATCAGTTTTGCTAAATTCAGATTAACTATCGAACATCATTGTCAAAATGCAAATCACTGTGTTCGGTGTTACCTATCATTCAGATCAATTCCCCTTCACTCACATGTGAACATGAATCAGCGTCTGTGGATATTTTCATGTTTTTTTGTCTTTTTTTTATTTTGCAGTGCTGGGAGGGAAACTTCCACAGGCTAGGCAAGCACCCCGCCACTAAGCCACACTCCAGCCCTCAGCAGATATTTTCTCTACATTGAAAGAACTGGATGAAGAATTTAGGAAAACAAAGAAAACAGTTTGAGGGGAGATGAACTCTGCCAGAAGAGAGGTCAGAGAGCCTTCCCTGTAACTCAGCTTTCTGTGAATTGTTTGGCCTTGCTTTTTGTGAGCAAAATCATGGGCTATAAATCTGCCTTGCCATTTTCACAGATCACTCCAAGAATGCCTGCTGGGTACTTCCACGCCACCAAATTTGTACAGAAAACCACCCTGACTCAGAACACAGATTTCAGTACTAAAGTTCAGGAACAATTTTACCCCAAGTATGGCATTGCATTTATTCTTAGAAAAATACATGAATATACCTTGTAGAAGGAAAAAAAAAAAAGAAGGGTCCAGGATTTTATGAGTAAACCATTAGATTCCCAGCCCTGCAGTTTCACACCTCTATAGGCTCTCTAAACATCAACAAAAATGCCACGGATTTGATGGGAAAATGGTGTTAAGTCTCATGTTGTTTCAGGAATTTCCCAATATGCACTAAATTAACTTTGGGGCCATATGAGGCTGAGTGATAGGAAATCATTCCATTGGACACAGATGGCAGTGCTAATGTTCCCAACAGCTGTCGCACACACGAAATCAGATTGGGATTAACACTCACCTTCAGAGCGCTCGCACCCGGATGGGATGGCTTGTGTGTAATACACACCATGCTCAGCTTATGTCTCTGAGACCAGATGACCTCACAGGTCTTGGGAACATTTGATCCAGGAAATCTGAACTTGCGCAGAAATCATAAAGCATCAGGTACATGTTACGCAGGAATGTATCTGCTTTGTGTCTGAAGCGGCCTCACATCTATCCAGCTTTTGTCTGACTCTGAAATATTTATAGGCGAGCTGCTTTCTAGGGCAGAGTTACAGACCTGTTCAGGTTTGGCGTGAAATGTCTCTGCCCATTGACCACCTGCCGAAACCCAAATCCAAGTGCAACCAGACCCAAGATCAGGCTGGTGACCAAAGCAGAACTGAGACTCTTCCGATGTGCTCTTGCTGTGGGAAAGCACTGAGTTTGTCATTCTATACCTTATGAAATTCTCCTTGACACAATGTCAGAACTGTGGCTCAGTGAGTCAAACAGACTTACAACCTGATCCTTGGGAACTTGATTTCTAGAAATAACCAAAAACCATGCAGAACTACACCTGATGATTTAGGAAGGAGATCAAGTTGGGTGATCTCAATATATGACAAAATGAGGTGTGACTTTTAATTCAAAGGGGAATTTTATTTTACGAATTATGTATATGGTTTAAAACAGTTCCAAAAAATTTTTTTCTAATAATGTCAACATAGTAGCATTTTGAATGCTTAATTTCTGGTATGTTTGTCTAAAAATAATCAGTTTTATTATCTCTCATTATAGTTTTATGTGACCCTAATGAGGACAAGGTTATAGAAAGATAGCAAGAATTCAACTCAGAATTCTTGATGTTTGATTCTGTACTCTTAAATTACTATTCAAGAGTTCAATATTCACTTGTTTTTCTGTCTTACCAACCTTAAATTTCCTTCCACTGTTTCCTTTTATGTCTTCGAAGTTTATTGTTCTTCTTAGTGGTTCCAAAGCGCAGCAGCTTAAACTACAAGATGGGTTACAGCTCTCTTATTTCATTCAGTGCAGCCAGCTCATGACTGGGCTGGAAATAGAGTATAATATGTAGCTCATCATATTCCAGGACCCTCCCATCCTTTTGATCTTCATTCCTTCATATGTGGCTTCCAGTGTGCTTCCCAAGAGAACCACTCTTGCACCAGCCAACGCAGCCTCATACCAGCCAATGAGTAAAGAAAGAAAGGAAATCACATTTCTTTCAAGGATCAAGTTGTATGCGTGACTTCATCACTTCTATCCAGTTTCTCTGGCCCAGATGGAGCTGCAAGTAAGTCTAGCAAATACAATTTAAGTGTCATGTATGTTTCCAGTGAAGTTATGTGGTTTGTTATTAAAATGAAAAGGAAAGAATGGATTTAGGGAAAACAGCAATCTCTGATGCCCAAGATATTTGATAAAGTTATATTTAATGTGATAAACAGTTGTAACTATGCCTGGGGGGATTAAGAAAGGAAACTCACCAAATATGGATCAAGATAAACAGACAGAAGACACCAGCTGTGAGAAAGAGATGATGAGGGCATATGGCTGAGGTGAGAAGCGGGAAGGGGTTGGGATGGACTCATGGAATGCCTCTGCTTCCCAGGAAATCGCTAAACAATGTAGGGAACTACGCTTCTCCCAGGATGGACACAGTCTATTGATATTTAGCTATTAAAGATGAAAACAACTTCAGAAAACTGTAACACAGAGGGACATGTAGGATTAAGCGACTACCCTCACCACCCAATAGTATTCCCCATTTATAAATACTGAACTTTCACTCATCAGGACAGAGGTTTATTCTGACACGTTTATTTTTCTAGCAAATGACAACAGATCAGAGAAAATCACTGTTTAGAAAGAGAATAAGAGCACGTGGGATCAGAAGAAAACAAGTTGGTGAGAATCTTTAAACTACCTGCAGTACTTATTTGGTGAATGCTCTAGTTTAGAGCTCTAATTATTAAACAAAGTGAAAAGAGCATTTTAAAAATTTAAGATCAGTAAATGTCATATTTGAACTCAGCACCATATAATGGAGATTGATGTCTCAACTTGAGAAATACAACTTGGCCATAAGACAAGATTTCTCTCCTCTGGGATTGGTACTTCAATATTTTGAAGCATATTCCTCTCACTGGTAAGATTCCCCAAGCCCAACAGTAACCAGGAGCCCAAAACATTAGGTTTGGAATTTTCCTTAATCTGGATGTGTTGATAATCAAAATTACATGATTTAGGTTATCCTTACAAGAAGATTCTAATATAAAAAATTGAAGTGAGAGCTCTTGCTATGTTCCTAAACCAACAATGTGGACATGTCAAAGAAGAAAAGACAAAGTTGGTAAAAAGATACGTAAAGTTCACTTTCTTTCACCTAATGCTAAAGAGTCAACCCATGTGAAGATTTTCTAGAGGGTTGTTATTAAACACTCCACTTTGCAGAAACCATTCAGTTCAAATGTAATAGAGTATGACATGTAACTCATAATATTCTAGGTCTTGATAAAGACAAAAAATGAGGAAGAGGATGGGGGAGATGAATTTTAACTGTTGGGGAAGATAGGATACTAGAAGTGAATCAGTGGAATAAAATCATTTTGAATTTTTTCAAGGATACATAGCATAAAAGGTTAAATCAACCATATACAAGCAAACAAACAAAATTAGAAATCTAAGCCCGTAGTATGTGCAGAAGTTGCCTTTGTCAGGGGAAAAAAACTATCCCGAGGGTGCTGTGAGGCCCAAGCCAAGAAGCTGGAGAATAACGTTGGCTTCTTAGCAAGACAATTGCTTTTCCTCCTACATTTGAACCAATGGTCCTACATTTTCTCCATGGTAATCAGAAATAGTCATAGCACAAATGTTAGCAACAGAAGAGCAGCAGAGAGCCCCAAAATGCAGTTGTCCAGTAGATACATGAAACTGCTGTATCCCAGAGAAAAGCCACCAATAATTTTCCCGGGAATAAGTCCACTTCTCCACCAGGCAAAGTCCTCTTCCATAAGCAGCAATGAGTTATTATTCAGTAAAGAGATACAGGAAGACACGATGAAGCATTCCTGAATGCTCAGAGAGCAAATGCAAATCCACCCACTGCCCCTGCCACTAAGAAAATGGACTATGTGAGAAAATAGTTTTTAAATATTGGATAATTTCTTTAAATCACCCATTTCTATCGACAGAATGGTGGGCCCAAACAAATAATCAATAGAAGCTCTTTAATATAAATCTTGAGCTCATCAAAGCATTTTAGTCACTACAAATCATATAAATATTAGAAAAGGATCCAGTTGAAATAAAATAATTAAAAATTGTGCTTCAAAGGATTCTATCAAGGAAACAAAAAGCCAACAATGGGAATAAAAGATATCTGCAAATCATATATCTGATAACTAATTTGTATTGACAATATAAATTGAACTCTCATGATGCAATAATAAAAAATAAGCCAATTCCAAACTGGCCAAAGGACTTGATGACATTTCTCCAAAGATGCAAATGACATTGAGAACATGAAAACTTTTTGGACATCATTAATCATCAGGGAAACACAAATCTTAACTATAGCCAACTCGGTTTCACATTCACTCAGAGGACTCTAATCAAAAGTCACAACCTGGAGCTCCCATGCACTGCTGGCGGAAATGTAAAATGCTGCAGCCCCTTGCTAAAAACAATTTGCTATTTTTTCAAAGCAATGAACAGAGAGATGCACTTGGTCAGATGATTCTCCTGTGTATACATCCAAGGAAAATGAAAACGTGCACACAGCATCTCTTACATGAATGTCCATAGAGATGCTATTCATAGCATTCTAATGTGTGAATACCTGAAATATTCATCAAAAGATAATGACTGGATAAATCAAATGTGATGGATTATCATTTGGCCACAAAAAGTTGTGGAGTCCTGATGCATACTCTAACATAAATAGACCTTAAAATATTATATTAAGTAAAAGAACATTTATATATATATATATTCACCTTGGAGAATCATATATATGTATGATTCTCCAAGGTGAATATAATTGTTATTTCTTAATTTTATTATTCAAACAATAATTAAAAAGAAGCAAGTCACAAGTGACCACTGTATGAAATGTGATTCCACCTTATGAAATGCCCAGAATAGATAAATGAGTAGATAAAGTCACAATTGTCTAGAAAAGGTGAAGGAGAACTGAAGGGTAAAAGCTGAGAGAATGAAGTTTATTTTGTTTTGAAATTAATTGTGTGAATTATTGCATAAATTTGTCATATATGAAAAATCACTGAATTGTACACTTTAAATGGAAGAATAGTGTGATATGTGAACTAGATCCCCAGAAGCTGTGAAAGGAAAGGAAGAGAAAGAAAATGAAGTGAAGGAAGAGAAGGAAAGGCAAAGGGAAGAGAAGAGAAGGTGGGGGAGAAAACAGTAAATCTAGAGTAAACCAGGATTAGAAGAAAATTTCCTAATCTAATAAAGAGAAATTGTGTGAAAACTACAACAAATATCAAATTAAGTTATTAAAATTAAAAGGCCTTTTGTATTCGCAAACAACAGACTCACTGAGAGAGAAATTGGGAGTCAGTTCCTTTCATAATAGCATCCAATAAAAGTGAAATATCTAAGAATCAATCTAACAAATGAAGTGAAAGACATCTACTCTAAAAACCACAGCACTCTGAAAAGGAGATTGAAGAAGATATCAGAAAATGGAAAGACATCCCTAGTTCCTGGGTAGGAAGAAGCAATATCATCAAAGTGGCTATACTCCTGTAACTACTATATAGATTCAGTGAAATCACAATTAAAATCACAACAGCGTATGTCACAGATCTAGAGAAAATAATACAAAAATTCATCTAGAACCATAAGAGATCTAAAATAGCAAAAGTAATTCTAGGCAACAAAGACATGGCAGGGGGTATCACAGTCCCCAACTTGAACTGAACTACAAAGCCGATGTGATTAAAAACTGCATGGAACTAGAAAAGTAACAGATCTAAGAATCAACAGAATAGATTAGAAGACCTAGAAATAACTCCAATGCACTCACCAACCTCATCTTTGACGAAGCAGCCAAAATTCCTCAATGGAGGAAAGATAGCCTCTTTAACAAATGGTGCTAGAGAAACTGACCTTTAGCATATCAGAGACTAAAGCTAGATGTATCTCTTTCACCATGTCCTAAACTAAAATCAAAGTGGATTAGAGAGATAAATATTAAAACAGAAACACTAAGCCTGCTGCAAAAGAGGTTAGGTAGAACTCTTGGAGACATTAGTTTAAAGAAAATAAAACTTCTATAGCAGGAGAACTAGCAGAAGAAATCAACAAATGAGATCTCATCTTATTAAAAAGTTCTTGCCCAGCAAAAGAAACCACTGGCAGAGTGAAAAGACTGCCAACAATATAGGAAAAAAAATTTTTACCAGTTGTTTCTCAAACAAAAGCCTACTATCTAGAATATATAAAGAGCTTTAACAAATCAGCCCTCCAAATTTAAAGACTCAATTCAAAAGGAGGAGTCTGATATTGTGAAACAGAAAATATTTAAAAGGAAAGAGGATGTAGGGGTAAATAACGAGGAGAAAAAGAATGTGACAGTAATAAAGGAAAAAAGGAAACAAAGATTATGTATATAGGGAGTGGGGGATTGCAGAGTGGGAGCAAGGGTGAATAAATGAGAATCAAGTCATGTCACATTCTGGTACAAATTCTCAATGTTGAATGAGATGATGATGTGTATCCAAATGTACCAATAAAGATTTAAATGAAAAAGAAAAAAGGCATGGAAACAATCAATATTTATCAACGTCAATCCTTATCAAGTGTCAGTTCTTACATAATTAATTTCCCAAATGAATTTATAAAGTAAGTGCAATTTCAATAAAAATATTGAGGCTTTTTTACAAAAAAGGAAAAAATGGGAGTCTGAAATGAACAGACACTTTTCAGAGGAAGAAGTAAAAACACCTAACAAGTATATGGATAAATGCTCAACATCACGGGTTATTAGAGAGAAGCAAATATAAACAGATCTGAGAGTCTACCTTGCTCCACAAGGAATGCTGATATCTTGAAATTAACCAGCAACAAATGCTAGTGAGGCTGTGGAGAGACAGGAACCCTTCTTCACTGTTGGTAAGAATGTAGACTGGTACAATCATTATGGAAATCAGTGTGGAGATTCCTCAACAAAACTAAGATTAGAAGTCCCATTTGACCCTGCTATTCCCCTGCTAAGTATATACACAAAAGAACTAAATGATTCATATCACAGAGACATATGTGCACCCATGTTTATAGTACCTCAGTTTGTGATAGCTAAATATGGGAAACAACCCAAATGTCCATCAGCTGGAGACTGAATAAAGAATATGTGGGTTTTTTATAAAATGGAGTGTTAGCCTGCCATAAATATTAAGTTTGAGTCATTTATACTCAAATGGATACACCCTGAGTACATCCTCATAAGTAAAAAATAGATCACAGATGTATAAATATCATATCTTTTCTCTGGTATGAGAAACAGAAGTGTAAATGGGTTCTAGAATATATGATAGATATTGTGGAATAAAAACTATTCAAAGAGAAAAGGGTAGGGGTAAGTAACAAGGGGAAAGAAAAAATGTGATAGCAAAAATGGGAAACAAAACTTATGTATATAAGGGGAGCATTGTAGAATGGGCAAAGGAATGGAAAAAATGAGAATTAAGTCATGTCATATACTGGTACAAACTCTCAATGTTGAGTGTGTTCATGACATGCATATAAAATGTACCAATAAAGATTAAAATATTTAAAAAATATAAAATAAAATTTGAAGGCAAATTGCTAGTATCATTCAAGATTGTACGTACTAACATACAACCTAGTAAAGCGACAGAGCAAAGGGAAAATAGAGATCTAAATACTGGTGAAGGAAGGAAAAACTCTCCATTTTTAGACTATGGAGCAAATTTAAGAAAATGAGCCAAGGGCCAGGGATTTAGCTCAGTGGTTCTGGTGCCTGCCTTGGAAGCACATGGTCCTGGGTTAGATCCCTCGTAACCACATATAACAATGTCAGGCATGGTGACTCATGCCCAGCAGCAATCAGCACCACATACCATAGTGCTGGGCATGGTGGCTCATGCCTACAGTCCCAGCATTCAGGAGGCAGAGAGACAGGAGGAATGCTGAGTTTGAGGCTGCATTCAGGATCAGCCTGAACAACAAACTGAGACCTTGTCTCAAAAAAAGAAAGAAAGAAAGAGAGAGAGAGAGAGAGAGAGAGAGAGAGAGAGAGAGAGAGAGGAAGAAAAGAAAAAAAGGAAGAAAGAGAATGAGCTAAGAACAAATAGATCAGTAAGTGGATTAAGTAAACTAGATGGGGACAATATCAGCAGGCAACACTTCTTTACATATAAGAAGGAATTTACTAGAAAATGCTTTTGGGGATAAAAAATCTCATGTACAATAAATGCAGAGAATATCAAATTCTAAAATTAATGTATAAAACTGTAAGAAAGTATCATAAAAACACAAGAGAACATAAAAAGAATTAGCAATATGGGGTGATAGACCATTTAGTGGGTAAGAAAATTTTATGTTGTAAAGATTCAAGTTCCATTCAAATTCACATAGAACTGAAATTAATTATTATGTAAATCACTTGAAAATTTTTAGAATATAACAAAACAATTTCTAAAGTTCATCCAGAAGAGAAAATATACAAGAAAGTGTTTCCTTCACAATATTCTTAGTATTTGCTACTTTAGTATTTACATCTCTATTTGTCCTTGTCTTCATCCATGTATTAGACTGTACATTAAATACATATAGTCTTGGATAACAGCGGGAATTGGCAATCTAATGTTAATCTGATTTTAATAGGAATTTAATTTGATATTTGTTGTAACTGATGAAACAGAACAGTAGAGTTGACATGTCCTGTCTTGTGAGTCATGGTACATGGATTTGCTGTTTGGCTTGGAGGCTTTTATCATGATTAGATCTTTTAGAAGGAGAATATAGTCATGTATTACTCGAAATGCATTTTATCACTTTTCTCCTTTCCTAAAATATTTTCTGGAATTAATTGATACCGACATTATAACATACTAGTACCCCCAGTTCCTGGTAACTACTACTCTGCCTTTAACTACTATAAGATCACTATTTTTAGATTTCACATATGAGTCAGATTATTCAGTACTTGTTTCTCTGTGCCTGGTTTACTTCACTTATAACGATCTCCAGCTCCATCCATGCTGTCACAAATGACAGGACTAAATTCTTTTTTATGGCTGACTAGTTACAACATTTTGTATATGTACCACATTTTCTTTATTCTAGTAGATGGACAGCAGTTGTTTCCGTTTTGTAGTTGCTGCGAATAGTGCAGCAATAAACATGAGAGTATAGATGTCTCCTCAACATACTGATTTCATTTCCTTTGAATATTGTCTTAGTTACTTTCCTCACTGCTGAGACAAAATACCAGATACCCACAAGTTAAAGGATAAAAGGTTTATTTTAGTTCATAGTTTGTAGAAGTTTCAGTCCATAGTCAACTGATTCCCACCCAAGGTCACATGGCAGAGCAAAAACAGTTCATGACTAGGCGGGCAGGAGGCAATGAGTTTTACTGTCCCTTTTATGCCATCCAGGCAACAAGCCTATTGGCTTGTGTCACCCACATCTGGGGTGAGTCTTCCCACTATCCACACCAGATCATGCTAAGTCAACAAGTGGAATGATGTAGTTCCTACACACCTTTAATTCACCTTCATACACCCTAGATCTAGCCACCTCTGAAAAGCCCCAGGGCATCAAACTTTGGGAAAACATCTAAATACAAGCCATACACCCCCCCACACACACACACATACAGAGAGAGAGAGAGAGAGAGAGAGACCATATATAAGTTTCATTTTTAATTTTTGAGCAAGTTCCATACTGTCTACCATAATGATTGCCTTAATTTACATTCCCACCAACAAAGTGCAATGGTGCCTTTTTCTCTACTACTGGCCAGCACTTGTCACTTTTCGTGTTCCTGGTAGTAGTGTGAGAGAGTAGCTCACCAAG
>PVIR01015610.1:0-37979 GCA_004026965.1 Petromus typicus
CTACTGAGTCCTCAAAGTACAATCGGTTGAAACATGATTTTCTTGGGAACCTCTAAACTTGAGAATAAATGAGTATGAAACTGCTGAAGCATGATATTTGAGTCTTTTATTGTGCTCTAAGTGCAGTGCCAGAACTATTTGAATAACTATGAAATTATCTCTGAGATTATGTAGAGGCTCAAAAAACACAGCAGAAAGGTAGGCTTTGTGATGAGCATCTGTAATTAAGTAAAGTGACTATCACATGTCTTCTCTCTGGGCTAAATGTTGGATTTGAAACACTGGGATAATGAAAAATAAAAACAAAATCTTCATTTTATTAATTTGAACAGAATCCATGCTGGGAAAATTACTAACGATGGACTATTTGGGAAAAAATGCAAATGCAAATCCACATAATTAGGTACATAAAAACATCAAATTGCCTCCAGGCATATTCTAAAAATTAAATATTCAACCTATTAAAGTACTCTGATTACTTGAGAGTAATTGCATATGCCAGTGCTAAAATGCCTGTTTTTCAAATCAAAATATGTCTCCACGAGATTTGATATTTAGTTTGCGTAGTCATTGTCCATCAGAGCAGACTGGAGTCTGAGGTTTTTCAGTGCCATAGGTGCACAGCCAGATCACCATACATTGTCCTATAAATCTGAAAAATTGTTTTCAATGGTTACAGCATACCTTGCAGTTTACAGCTTTAATGACTGGTAATTCCTCTTATTTGAAGCATCATGAGAAAAATCTGAATGCAAAATCAAGACCATTTCATTTCACATTACCTAGGAAGTCACAACTGGCAGCCTTTTGAGGAGCCCTGGAGAGGCAGGGGCTTGGAAAGAAAGGCTAACAATTCAAGTTGATAATGGCTTCTTGAGAACATGATTGGTGTCTTTATTTCACTAAGTCATTAAATGTGGAGTATCAGACAAAATAAAGTTGCCATTGTCAAACTTTTAAAGACTAGGACTCTTCCATCTAAGTATGAGTTGTTGAAGTGTTGAGTCACTATTAGCAAGCCTTTCATTGCTAGAGTAGAAGTCTACTTAGATTTCATGCAAAAATGATTGCCCACCGAATTTCTTCATGTTCCTTCAATAAATTCCTTCCAGTATCTGGAAACTCTCGTGAGTGCTGACTTCTGTAATACATCAATATTTTTAGCAGATTCTCTTTGGGATTTAGGGCTCCGCTTCCATCCCTCAAGTGACAGGAGCAAAGCTGAGCTCTCTAGCCAACATAGCAAAGTTAAGGAGATAGAAACCAGACTACAAAATCCTCCAGTGCAAGTTCCTTCACCAAAGTAAACATCTCTGAAGTGTGTCTTTAGCTATAACTTCATATTGTCCATTTCAAAGTCTTCAGCAGCGTACATCTGAAAAATCTACAGATGTTTCCTAATGTAGGGATTTCTAGCTCAAGGGAAAAGAGAGTCAACTACTCAAAAGCCTGGCCATGATTTGCAAGACCAGTAGGCAAATCTCACTTCTCAGTCACTTATCATGAAAGTACAAGTGTCCCTGAAGATGGCAATTCCATGAGAACTGTCATTCCTGGGCACCTCGCATTTTCTTTTTTCCCTAAGAGTTTATAGGAAAGAAGCACTTTGAAAAGGAGAGGAGGAAAATGACTCAACATCCATGTATGACTCAACATCCATGTTAAGTAAGGAGTTGGTGGTGGGGAATAGAGTGTTTTCTTCTACTTATAAATATATTTCAATGCACATGATATTAAAATGTGAAAAGGGTTTAAAAAACAGGTCAAGATACCCTTATTGTAACTGGAAAATAAATTTAATAATGCTGATGTTCTTTGTCTCAACTTAAAGGTGTGATTTTGAAGATCAGTTAGAGAGGCCTCAGCTTCACGGTGCCCTAGATGATGGTGGACATCTAGGCAGGGCAGCTAACCGCGCAAGCCTCCCTTGTGCTGGGGTCATTTATTCCCCTCACAATCCCACCTCCTGCAGTTCATGAGAATGTGTATTTTATTTCAAAAGATAAGGAAGAAACGAGATATATATCAGAGGATCACTTCTTTGCGGCAATGCACATCTGTTTTCTGGAAAATATCAAAGTTTGTTTGCATACTAATAGTGGAATCATAACAGGGAAATGAATAAAATAAAAACAAATATTACTAAGTGAAATGTGCTTTCACATTTTGCATAGAAGACAGAATAAAGTTAGACAATACAAGAAAATATGCACATGTACCAAGTCATCAGCAAAAGATAGTGGAGAATATCACTGATGCAATCTCATAATTATTGATATATTAATTTAGAATTTGATGTACAGAAAGAGCATCAATTTGATACTGTCCAGGAAGATAATAAAAGGTCCTTCTTAATGAAAATGGAAACCACAAGGTACTATATAACGATGGAAAAATATATTCTTTCCCAGTCCAAAATATTCTGTATCTTAATTCTCATTTATTCCCATCCCCCTGCCCTCAGCCAAAATGTGTCATGTACCAGTACAAATTATTAATGTTAATTGTGATCATAATGTATATATAAAATGTACCAGTAAAATTAATTAAAAATACTAAATATCAACTAATCTCATAGATCTTAATTCATTAATTAGTGGTTGCATTTTATTGTATTCTCTAGCCCATAAAGAATAATTTATGAGTATTTATGGAAAAATATAACCTAAACTCCCTACTTAGCATGCTGGGAGCACTTATGGCAAACCTGTAAGATTATGTCAGATGTGAAAGTGTTTCCATTGCACTAAAGAACAACATCATATCAAAGTGGGAAGAGCTGTCCCTGTGAAGTTTTTGATGTAAGTACAAAGGAAAATTCACACATCAGGCAGACAGATATCATCTGTCGTTTATAGAAGGAAAAGATGACAGCTGAGGGGAACTGGATCAGATACAGTCACATTCAGCTAGGGCTTCTTCACAATCACATTGTATTTATGTGAAGAAAGCAGGTATTAGGCAAATTATGTGAGGTTTGATTAATGACAAGTTAGAGAACCCAGAAAAGCATAATGGCTTAGTGCATGAGCCCAGGTCCAAGATCAAGGAAAGAAGTGCATACTTCTACAACGTGTGCTTCTGAAGAATTTAAGTTACCATCCCAAATTGGTCTCATCATCCTCAAAAAGCTTCAGAGGAGGGTTGTTGAAATTTAATTCACAGAAAACTGTTGATAGCAAAGTATTTTCCAGAGAACAATTTTACACATAGGATCTTATCACTAGCACTTTGGTAATTCCCATTCCTTTGGTTTTCTCACTTCTGATAGATTTTTCTCCCTGAGAAGCACTATGGTTAATCGTCAATTAGATTCAAATGTGATACTTAGGGAGGAAAGGTTGGAGTTAGGTCCAGGTACATGGGGCTTCATGACTTACACTCGTTGCTGACAGGAGTTGCCTACAATTCTTTATAAATCCAAAGACTCATTTAATATTAAATGCATAGTTTTTTCCCCCTCATTTAATTACTGAGGTTTGTTTCTATTTCTTTTCACCTACTTGCCTAACTACTGAAAGTCTGGTAAGATGGGAACAGTAAGGTTTATATTGCTAGAAGTGACCTGAAATGTGTGATTCTTGTCTTCCTCCTTCAAAGTACAATGATAAAATATGAGTATATCCCACTCCGCTCTGCCAGGGCTGAGGAGGTGAATGAAATCATTTGAGGAATATCGTCCATTTTTCTTGTGCTGCGAGTATTGCTTGAAATCTCTGTCACTGCCTCTATGCCCCTTCTGTCATTCCCACAAAACTCCAAACTATCTCTACATGAGCTTATTATCCCCCATACAAACATCTCTATAATAACTTTTAGATAGCCAAGCTCAAAGAGCAGGCCCTAAATAATTTAAACTTTGAAATCTATGAAGAAGAATGTGTTGTTTTCCTAGTGTTCTCAGAGCAAAGTACCACAGACTGTGTAGTTTATAACAACAGAAATTCATTCTCTCACCTTCTAGGGAGTTAGATTTCACACAGTTACTGCTTCTGAGATTTTGAGTGGAATTCTTTCTTGTACCTTCCTAGCTTCTGGTAGTGCTCATCTCATTGGTATTTTTTGCTTGGCTGGAAGTTGTGTTGCTCCAGTCTCTGTCCGACCTTACATGACCACCTCTCTGTGTCTCTGATATCCCATGATAATTTCCACCTTTTACAAACATATCACTCTAAGGTCACACTAAGGTCCACTCTAATGACCCCATAATGCCTTGATTTCATGCACAAACACCTTCTCTCAAAATATGGGCCCATTCACAGGTACTAGAGAAGAGGACTTCAAGAAATCTCTTGGGAGGATGTCATTCAACTCATAATAAGAAACGTCATGAAGTCTGACATCAGCATGCATGTTGGATAATATTTTTAATGCATCTAAAATAAAAATTGGTCAAAATAATGAGAGTAAGATATTATCATCCATGTTGTTTTGAATTAATATTTTCTTGATAACAATAGAGAACAAAGCTCTACAAAGTTTCTGGCTCTAGTGACCATAACTGTCATGAAGAATGAAAGGGATTATTCTGGAAATCACACTTAATTTCCCAGTAAATTATGTATGTAAGTTGTTGGTGCCAGGAAGTTCTAGACTGACTTCCTTTCATTTTCTTTGGTCTTCCAAATGACTTTTTTCCATGTTTAGACATTCTGTTGATATTGTTTATAGCCTTTGGAAATAAGTTTCATAGTTACATGTAAATATCACCTAAAGACATCCAGAGAAGTAGATTACAAGAAGTTTCACCTAGATTTAGCTATCCGAACATCTCACTTTGGAAAACTATATTCACAAAAGAGTGTTGCTCCTTTAAACTCTATTTTTCCTCATATGTTAATGGTAGGATTTAGAAAGAGTTGCCATAATCATTTTTAATAATGCTAATGGTTTTTAGTATATGATATATCTGTTCCATTCCATAGCATTCTGGAAGTTATTTTAGGAACTCACTCTCACATCACATAGTTTAGCACCAGCTCCAAATGCTCTTTTATTTTCTTAGTACAAGTGTGACAACATGAGGAGCAAACTCCAGATATTATTTTGTATACTTATGAATATATGAAAATAGACAGGCTTATTTTTTTAGCAGTGTAATGATAATAGCACTTCAGATTATGAGAATGTCACATTATTAAGAAGTTTCATGTCACCTTATAATTTTTGTGTTCCAGACCAGCATTGTGGAATTCTGATTTTCAAGCCAGGACTTTGAGGTAAGGTAGCACATTCTGAGCTTTATATTTGGCATAGTGCTAGCTGCACCTTTCCTAGGTCTCAGATGTTTACAGATGTTACTTTTTCTTTAGCCTGGAAAGTCGTGTAATATGTACAAACACTCATCAACCTTCTACAACAGCAAGACTTTATTACATTTTTAAAGTTGTTGTTTTGTTTGCTTTTTAAATTTTTTCAGACAGGGTCTCCCTTTGTAGTTCAGGCTGGCCCTGAACTCACTATGTAGCCCAGACTGGCCTTGAACTCAGAGCAATCCTCCTGCTTCTGTTTCTTGAGTGCTGGAATTACAGGGGTGAGCCACCATGCCCAGCATTGTGCTATGTGGTACTTGTGTTTGCCAGGCAGACGCTGGAAGCAAGGAGTTAAATCCTTGGCCCTCGTTACATTTATCATGCATAGATACTATGTTACTTATGCCTAAAAGTTTTCACAGAAGGTGCTCGGCTTTTGTAAATTTTACTTAATAAACCAATTAAGCTATATTTGTTATTATCCCTATAGAGTGATCAACCAAGACAATGCTCTTGCAACTAAATTGTCTATTTGAAATATACTCAATCTGTTGAAAATGGTCATTGAAGCGTTTTACTGCTGTGGACCAGCAAAATTTAAATGGAATCTGGATTCATCTAGTCTTGAGAGACAGATGGTGTTAAAAAGATACAGATGTAAGAGTTTCCATTGGTTCTTAATGTGTTCTGTTTTTGTAATTTTAAGCATTTTCATCAGTCAATAAAATATTTGTTTTGTTAAAGTCAGTGATTTGCATATTAAATTGGGGGAAAACATAAGGCAATATCTTAAAATGCAGTATTACTATTGTAGGGAGGAAATTTTCTAACGCAAGATTTTTTTAATGTTAGAAATGTGAATTATTCATTAATTTCTTTATATATGCATTGATCCAATAAATAATTTTAAGTATCAAACATCATAGGCACCATGATGGCCACTTGGAAATGGACATACGCATATTCAACTATGATCCTTGTGCCTACCTTTTATAAAGAAGCTGAGATGTGAATAAAAACATTCACCAAGGTAAAAAGCGAGAAACACCATAAAAAACGGAGTACTGCTAAATTGAGACTTGAAACTATTTGTAGCCAAATATCTACAAAAGTAATATTTATACTAGAACTTGAGTATGAGGCTATCTTTATTTTTAAATTTATTTTTATTTTAAAATTTACTTTAATTTTTTAGTTTTTGAGTCAGGGTTTCACTTATTAGTTCAGACTGGCCCTGAGCTCACTATGTAGCCCAGATAAGCCTGAAACTCATAGTAATCCTCCTGCCTCTGCCCCCTGAGTGCTGGCTTTACAGGCAAAAGCGACCATGCCTGGGATCTAACTCTCAGGACTTTGCTCTTGCCAAGGAGATGCTGAAACAATAGAACTAAATCCCCCACCCTCAAGGCTGTTTTTAACAAGAAGAGATGAAAAAGTAGGCATAGTGATATGATTGAAAACTCACTGTAAGGCTATAATTTCAGTAGGTGAAAGAAAGAACATCTTTCTAAATTATAATGCTGTTCTTCAGTCAGATCTTTTTTGCAAAGGCAAAAAAAGTGGAGTAAAATTTCTTATAAGCAGGATTTTAGGGATCTTTCTCTCTGGAAAGACTCAAGGATAAGTTACTTAAACAGAACTCTAAGAAGAGAAAATTGCTATCATTGATTATCTTGTACTTAAATATCTGACTGCTTCTCAGGAGGATATTTATATATAGGTGTCTCCTCAGTTTCCTGGAAACAGCTACACTCTGGGGTGTCCCTGACTTCCTAATCCTCAAACTAGTAAATCAGCTCCCTGCCGCACCTCTCAGACAGTTTTTAGACCCACAGACATCTCCTCTTACCCCTGCAAGAGGTCCTGAGCGTGCAGAGGACCACTTGAGCCCAGGTGCTCCTTTAAGCAGCATGTACCCAACAATGCAAAGAACAGTTAAGCTGTGCTTCAGAAGATCCTACTAGGTTCCTGAATGGGCCCACAGATCCGTGTGACCGAACTGTGAGACACAGGCTTTTCAGTGTTCAATAATAGGGATCTATATGCGAATGAAAGGCTGAGAGAAAAGAACATACTAGACTCATAGTTATTACTCTTGGCAATGCTTTACGCACACCCCTGCTGACCCAGGGAAAACTAGAGACCAATCAAGGCCTACTTGAAAACTGGACACAGGATATGTGATTATATCAAGCCATTGCCTGGGCTTTGCTCCCTGTGTCAAGAAATCTTTGAGACAAACTCTCAGCCCGGGAGGATTTACTCTCCCACTCCAGAGAGGGATAGGCCAGCTGCAATCCCCACCTCCCTCTCCAATGAAGAGGTATCCCAATGATACTCCAGTTCCCAGACATTTCCATCCTTGTAAAATTTTGCAGGTGATGTTGGACATCATTGCCAAACAACTCAGTAACTTTGTTGTAGCTTTCTTCTGTAAATACCTTCCTCTAGATCTATAGCCATAATTGAGGGTGAGGAGAAGCCTAACCAGAATTCTTATTCTTGCTTTGACAGTTCACTTTGAAGGTTCGATGTTCAACCATGAATTTTTAATTGTCCGATGTTGTCATAATGTCTCACTAGGAAGCGATTTCGTGGTAAAATTAGAAGCAGTCTATCTTCCCAAGCAGGTCGCTGTCATTCATTACAAGGGACACAAGAGTCATGTCTAAAGTCTCTGGGAAATCAAAAGGCTGATAGAAGGGCAAAAGGGGCAGCTTTATAAATTGCCTGATGACTCTGACTGTACCCCTAGTTCCCAAGGAACAATTAAAACTCATTTGGAAGTAAAACACTCGTTCTTCAAAGGCTGTAGGGGAAAGCTACCAAAATTCTCCACGAGAAATGGTCACTTGGATTTTCACAGCATAAAGGACCAGGTCTGAAAGTTTACCCTTTCTTACAGTAGCCAAGAACACTTCCTTTGTTAGAATCTGAACACAGGAGAGAACTACCCAAAAGAAGAAATCTCTGGAAGACCTGAAACTCCTCTTCAAAAGGTGTTAGTCTGGTTCTGCTCTGAGAGCTGGTAACTAGAGTCCCTAATAACCTTTAAATCCCTACAGCTAAAATGAAGACCTGTTTTTTGAAACAAAAAGTGAGTAGTCTTTCTAGGGCTACATCTCTCAGAATCCCACTAGTTTATCAAGTATCCCTCTCTGCCACATTTTCTCCTTCACAGGAGACACAGAAATCTGCCCTCTGACTTCTTATATTGAGACTCTACATCCTTAACCTAATCTAAGCTTCTTTCCTGATAAATTCACCAAACCTTCTCCCATTGAAGAGGCACTTCTCCACACTGTAGATACTAACCCATTTTGTATGGCCTTTGAACAGGTTGTCATTCTTTTCAACCCAGGCATTGAAGTACAACATCCTAAAGCAGTTATAGAGCACATAATCCCAGGAGGTAGAGCCTACAGCTCCTTTCAGCAGGAAATAGCTATACACAGACAGAAACCTCTGTACTCTCAGCATCACATATAGGATTATGGACATTGATGTCCCTTCGTGGGAAATGAGGCAAGAGATTAGGATGTGGCATACTGGCTGGATGAATAGGTGTGACCTGTCAGCACAGAGATGCAGGATACATGAGCCCCAGCCCTGCACCTGGGACCAATGCTTTCTTCAATCCTTCTAGAACTTAATTAGGTTTTGATGTCAGCCTGAAGATTGGGAAATACAGAGACATAAACCTTTTCAGTGGCCTGCTCTCCCTTTGGAGAGTGCCCTGCTTTTCTTATCTTTAAGTGGCCCATCCTAACTCTGTAAAGCACATTTCATTTCTCACTTTGATTTCCTGTAGGAAATGTACAACCTCTCAACCTTTTCACTTGTCTTTACCATGACTTTGTTCAAGGCAGCAAAACCTAGAAAATATGTCTTGGAGGAGTAAGCCAGAACTTTCCAAAACAGGGGTTGGATAACAGACATTAAAAGCCAATAACACTACGTGTCTAAAGATTGAAAAGTATAGATAACCAAAAAGTATAGATAACCAATGACAAACATTGGAATAAAACAAGGACAAACAAGGAATAAAAAAAATTAAGACAGAAAAACAACTAGATTAACTTAATTGTGTATTAATCTGCTTCCTGAGAGTAAGTGTGACAGAAATTTCCAATCACAGACCGCAGTGTTCAGGAAAAATATGTGAATATACTGAAATGTGACATATTACTTGATTCCCAAAGTCTTTCCTAGTAATGTATTGAGAAACAGAAAAAAAGAAAATGAGAAAGGAGACCAGAAGTGGAGTCCTGAACACAAAATAAGGTCTTGGAGTCAAAAAGTCTTTCCAGATAGTATGAACATTTGCAAGGAATAAGATCTAAGATCATGCTACATACTTATTTCTTTCAGACTACCAGACACATAGAAGCAGAGATTCATGGAAAATAACAGGAATAATAAACAGAAAAGTCTTAAAGTGGAGGTATATTTCTCTTCTCAAGAGCGGGGAAGAAGTTTAGTAGGTATAAAAACCTTAAGTGAACATAATGAGGAGTAATTAGGGCAACTTCATTTGCTTTCAGCTTTCACTAAATAGGAGAAAGAATCATTTCTATAAAAATGCAGGGTAGCAGTGAGACACTTAGGTGGAATAAACTTCTCCTTGAACTAGAGAATATAATGGAAAAAAAAACAGTAGGAAAGTAGTTATGTAAGAAGCAGTTTAGTTATTTAGCTTATGAATAGGCAGCAAAAATAAAGCCTAAGGTGGAGTTGAGGTAGGAGCCTGTTGACAGGAATCAAAATAAAGAGAAACAATGTATCTGGAAGGACCTTGACCTCTCTACATCCAGGGCTGGGTTGCCAAGAACTTGGAAATGCACACAGCCAATATTCTTTTAAACCTAAATCTCCTTTCAGGTCTGGACAGTGCCTAGTTTAGAGAACCTGAGTCCCAACCAGTCACTTTAAACCCAGAGAACCACCTTTGGTGGGTGATGACTGGAGACTGAGCAAGACCTACACAAAGAGAGAACCCTGGAATTCCACTGCCAGGGACCCTCTCAGATACAAGGATGTGTTTTTCTTCTTATATTTCTAGTAAATAGTCTAACTTCTTTCTTTTTATCAACTTTATAAGACAATGGACTCAGTTTGTAAGTCAATAGCTTTTGTGCTTATACTGTAATGCTCTGAATTTGCACTTAACCTAATTGGCAGTTTTATGATTATCTTTTTCTACTTTTAATTATGGGTGGGTACATATCTAATTTTGGAATATGTCTTCTTCTACCAGCATTTTTGACCTTACCATTTCTGCTCTATTTTTTTTTCACTTAGCACTTCCTGAATATATTACAATTGACCTGTTCATTATTCATATTATTTGTTGTATTCCTCCTTAGAAGATAAACTTCTAAATGTATAGTTATAAAAACGACTGTTCATAGTAAACAAATACTGATATAGTACACCTGAAGGAGAAACTCAAGTCTGGTTGGGTCAAGTATGCTTCTTGCATGTCTAGCAAGCTAGGAGACACTCAAAGAATTCAAGCATGCTCACTCCTGTGAGTAGAAACTGGCCTATAGCTGCTTGGGGGCTTCCCATTCCTCCCCTAGTCATGATTCCTTCATTCTGCCAAGAGCTAACCACAAAAGGTAAAAAGAAAACAAAAACTGTGCCCCACTAATCAGCTACAGCCCTGTCATCCCTAGGCTTTCGTAGCCCCACCCACTCCCTGTATTCTGTATAAGCCTGTGTAGCCCTCAATAAACTGGAAGTGTTCATGGAAACCTCCCCGGAGTCTGCATGGTGACCATGAATGCTCACCCTCGCAGTCTGGGCCTCTGAACCTGATCTTTGGCCGTGTACCACCCCAATGCCAAGATGACCGCATACACCAATATTTATTCTCGCTTAATTGTGAATCCTTTTTTTCTCAAAAATGTAAACAAAATTCCAAATATGTGTTGATGCCTTCTTGTTACAGCATTATATACTACCCCATCCTTGGACACACCAATGATCTTAACAGGACTCTTACAGATAGTGCTGTTTAAAAATTATCAGAATTACCATATAGGATAAAATTAATGATTTTATTTTAAAGAATAGCAAAACATTTCTGAATACAAACCACCATGACAATCTATGTTGTGAAGATAATTTGAAGATAATTGTAAATAATATTTACAATATTAGGAGTAGATATTTTATCACAGCTTTCATACAATGACTCAGGCAGCCATTCCACTAGACCCATCTTCTGTGCCAAGAGGCAGGTTTAGAAATGGAACAAAGTAAGCAAAGGTCTGTCTCTCACCTTCAAGGAACTGCTAAAAGGTAAAAGTAGAATTGTCTGAAGATAAAATCAAGTGAAAATAACAATAGGAAGAGATTAATCCAAAAGAGAAAAAAAATCAATAAAAACAACAAATTTGAAAATTACATATCAAAGCTAACTATCTTAGAAAATTCCTCTACTTAGTAGGAGAATATTTGGTTTTATTATCAAAAGCAAAAAGCAGAAAGTGGGTAAAGAAAAGTCAATCATCTTCAAAATGAGATTTCTGGGTTGAGTGCAGATGGGAAGCTTAGATTGGGTGATAATTAGTCCCTTGGTAATTATTGTGTGGGCTGTAATGGAAGCTGCCTCCTTTTCTTCTGGAAAGACCTCATCTTCCCCAGGCTAGAGATTGTATGTATCTACTCCTCAACCCTAGTTACTATTAAGTATAACTGATCATCTAATGATAGTATTAGTAATAGCAACATAGTAAAAGTAAGTCTGACCTAAAACATCTGTTTTTTGTCAGAAGCAATTTTACATAATTTTGGGAAAAAATTATTTCTCAATTAGAATTATGATTGGATCTAATTTTCCTGTCCACAAACCAGCAATGGTGTGTTGAGACATAACTCCATTTTCACCACACTTGAAACCTCAATGGTCACATGGTGCTGTGATACTCTAGGGCAGGATTACATCAACCACAGACACCCTAGGGATCCAAGATCCACAAACTCCTAATCAACATAAATTCCTAGAATCTTCATCTGAATAGTCCCTCGCTATTCTAGGATTTTCACAGCTGATGCTCTCTGAGTCATCTGTTACATTCGTTACTCCCCTTGTACCAGCTGTACAGAATAAAGATGTGGCAAACTCTGGGTCTTTTGTCTTTGCTTCCTACAGCAGCTTTGATCAGACTCAAAGCTTAGCTTGGTCTCTCTCTCATTTCTGCCTATATGTTAATTAATTTGCCTCATGTTATCATGGCTCACAAAAGAGTAGAGTTTACTGCCAAGGTTCTAGTAACATCCTCTTTCACTGTTTTTACATGTTCTCTTTTACTTGAAAAAAGGGTAAGTGATATCATCAGGAGTCATAATTTTTTTTTGATACTACCCTCTATGTATTATTTTCTGTGATACTCCATCTCCACCATGACTACTAGGAGATTTTCTTTTCAATTGTTTAAGAGTTTGCATTTTTCACCAGCCATATATCTATTTATCATCTATTTATTTTCTTATTTATACATATGAGATATGCATAGAGTTTTTATAAATTCAACTACCAACTAATTTATCTATTTAATTCTGCATATATATAACAAATGAAATTATTTTGCAAATGCCTAATTTGTCTTTAAGTCATTTTGCAGATGTTTACTTTGCGTTAACTATTTATATAGACAATCTCTGAAATCTTAAAGTCACCTAATCTAATAATTTTAGTTTGTGATAGAGAAAATAATTGTGTAAAATGAATATTTTACTAAAATCCACTTAGCTATTCATGAGAAAATCAAGTTTAGCAAACAATAAAATTCACTAACAATTTTTTGGATACCTTTGCTCTTTGTTTAATAGAACTCACTTATAAAATCAACTGTAATTTATTGGCATGGAAAATATTTCCCTCAAATTATTAAAGCTACTTAGGTTTTTTTTGCCAGAATTTCTCTAACTTTTCATTAATTTTTTTCTACATATTTCAGGATAACACAAAGGCACTGTATAATTTTGAAAGAATACTCAATTGCAGTATTTCACATATATAGCCATTAATCTTATCTCAAGAACGGTACATTTCAAAACAACTTAATATGCAAAATAGTCATCTGTTCACTGTACCTTCTTCACCTTTCTCTTTACTCTTGAAAGGATTTCAAGAAGCCCTGGAAAAATATTTTCCTCAGTGATAAGAATTCTTCAAACACACCTTAAAGAGCTATCGATATTCATTGCTCAAAATCAGAATCATTTAACCTTTATATGATGAATTGAATCTCCCCTCAACCTTCTTCTTTATAATTTATAAAATCCAGGAAGTGTATGTTTCATCACAATGCATATAAAATGGAAGTATCTTGAAAGATGCATAAATACGAAATAGATACATGCATTTTCCCATATTATGAGATGAAAATATGTTCACAAGATTACCTAGATCACTTGGCAAACATATGAAGCTAAAATGCTATGATTTTCAGCCAACATGAAGCTAAATCTGGGTTATAACTTGATCCTTAGCCAGAGACTACAATTTAACTTTAACCAAACATCTACAAATACCTTTTTTTTGCCTACCTCCTATAGAAGTAAATATAATTTCATAAACAGTTTTAGGACAATGAATGTAAAAGGTCTTAAAATCTGGGATCTGCATTTAGCTTTGACTGTCAACTAATTAGGCAAGGGTTTAAAGTCAATATATTCATTTTCTTCTGTGTTCCATTGTGCAATTATATATTTGTGAAATACTTACTAGCTTGTCTTTCGTGTTAGGGATTGTATCTATATATGATGACTACAAGAGTAGAAATCATTCTCAAGCAATTTTCAAAAACCATTACTTCATTGGACCATGTAAAGAAAGAGAAGAAAGAATGCTTCTAACTGTTGCTGCACTGAAGGAACTGACAGTGGCAGAGACAGAATACCCAGTACATGGACACATCTTGACAAATGACAAAGTCCAAACTAGAGAACAGTTCACTGGGTCTTCTACTACAACACAGCTTCATTTCAGCAAGTCATGATATATTCATTCAATTCATAGCCATTCACATTTAGCTTTGTGTATAATTGAACTCACAAATGTATAAATTTTTTTTTTTACAAATATATCTTGGAGGAATACCGTGACATGGTTTTTAGTTAGTGGCTCAAAGAACACCATTTTCCAGTAGGTGAATTTATTCTTGAAATAATATTCTATTATGCATTCCTCATTTGAAAGATGTAAAAAGCAATCAAATATTGCAGGGCTGGTTTAATCAGTGTGAAATTAGAAGAACTTTAGATCTATAATAATAATTTTTAAAAATCCAGATTTGAAGAGTGGCAAACTTTAAAACAGCAGCTAAGGACCAGGGATGTAGCTCAGTCACACTGCTATCTGCCTTGCAAGTGCAAGGTCATGAATTTGATCCCTGGTATGGCAAAAATAAATAAATAAATAAATAAATAAATAAATAAATAAATAAATAAATCTCAAGCAACAAGTAAGAAGGGAAGGAGAAAGAAAGGACGAGGAACAGGCAGGCCAGAAATGTAGCAAGTGGTCACTGATCCCAGTCAAATCAATGTAAGCATCTTGGTTTCTCATGGAAAAAAATTTGTAAAACTTAATCCATCAGTGTCCAGAAATGTTTGGTTTTTTTTTTTTTTTTTTTTTTTTAAGATAAGGTCTGGCTTTGTAGTTCAGGCTGGCCCTGAACTCACTATGTAGCTCAGGTGAGCCTCAAACTCAGCAATCCTCTGCCTGTGCCTCCCAAGTGCTGGGATTACAGGAGTAAGTAACCACTCCCAGCACCGTGGTACATGATACTGATTACTGGTGGATGTAAGTCTCCGTGCCCAGCATTGTATCTGATTACCAAGGATCTAATTTGAGACCTTGTATTTGTAAGGCAAGCTCTGGAACAAGAGCTAAATCCTTTGCCCTATTCTGTGTCTTGTTTTCATGGTTGTATTGCAGCATAATGTTGCTTTACTTCAATTCCTTAATCATGTGGAAAAAATCAC
Organism: Petromus typicus; assembly: GCA_004026965.1. NCBI lineage: Eukaryota > Metazoa > Chordata > Mammalia > Rodentia > Petromuridae > Petromus > Petromus typicus. Next base: position 15,252 of record PVIR01015610.1, read on the forward strand.
CAAAATTAGATGATTTCAGACATTTTTTTTCAGCTCCACAAAGCCACTGGTCACTATTCTGAACTTCATTTTGAATAGGATCTTTGAGTGCCTCTAAGGATCACTGGTTTATCTTACAGACTAGAACATCTGTAGCTTTCTATCTCCCAAACATCTTGGGAGACTCACTATATATAGGTTCTACTTTGAGAAAAACATCTTGTCCTTTTTTGAAAATCTACTTGTTGATGTTTTATTTCAATACTTGTTACTGTGTTGATGTCAATACAGTTATGGAGGTCCCTTGCTTTACCTAACTTGCTTCAAACCCTATCACTATTGGATCTCCAGGATCAAAAAGATATTGAAGGAGGATTTTCATTTTTCAGGGAAATACTGCTGTGCTTAAAGTTATTCTTTTTGTGTGTGTGTTCTGTGTATATGTATTTTGTGAAACCATCAAATAAATGATAAATATTTCCTGCACTAAAAATTCTTACTCAAACTATCAACCACTTCTTGTACATCCCACTTACCTTTCATGTCAAAGGCCAAATGTCCTGCAGAGTGAGGATTGTGTTCCAGCCTCATGGAATCCTTCATGATCTTTTTTTGGATGAAACCAATATTTATTCTTGCATAGGACACTTCTAAAGTTGTCAAATATCGAAAGAGAGTTTCCAAGAAGTCTAGGGTAGATGCTTGGACTGAGATAATTTTTTCTACTAATCTGATAACAATTAGCATCTGCTTCAGTGCATGAATCTGTTCATCATGAAGAACAGGAATTGCATCATGTTTATATGACATTTTTCAAAAGCAATCCGATTGGGAATTAATTGGATAACCGGGACTATGACTGGACTGAGCTTTCCTGCTTGCAGACAAGCTACGACATGTCCAGACCAGAAGACTTGACTCCTTACCTTCACCTCAGGAAACAAGAAAAACCCCAATGGTTACACGTGCTGTGATGCTTCAGGACAGAGCAATACCAGAACCTTCATCTACATAATTCCTCATTGTTCTAGGATGTAAAAACGCGCTGCCCTCTGAGTGACCTGTTATACTGCTTGCTCCCAATGTACTGAATAAAAGCTGTGGCAGGCTTGGGTCTGCTGTCTTTGATATCCAGAGTAGCATGGATCAGGCCCAAGCTCAGCTTCTTCTCTAAGTCTCATTTCTGCCTGATTATTAATTATTTCGCTGTGTGCCATGAGACTCACAGGAGACTAAAACTTAATGCAAAGGTTCCAGTTACATCCCCTTCCCCTGTCTCCCACATAGTGAAATATCACGTAAGTAAATGTATAAATGTACCTGAAATATAGGATAAGGTGATATCACATACAATTTGGTAAGTACCTTACTGAGTTAAAATGCATACAAAGTCAATATTTTTCTTGACTTTTAAAGATGAAGCTAGAAAGTGGTTCATTTTTGGTCTTATCTAGTAATCATTTTCCCTTAACTTCTTAGCTCAACTTTTCAGAATTAAACTTTCGTAGCACAGTTTTGATGAGTGTGAAAAAAACTCTACTTTTTACACCTAAGCATTATGTCTACGCCTTCCGATTGAATTCACCATATTTTGTACCAATCATTTCTCTTGTCTATATCTCATTCTCACAGTAATGAACCACTGCTGATATTCAAGACTGTATCAGATGGATAGGCATCTTTCATATTAATAGTCAGACATATTTGTTTGTCATTAGGGAAAAATTCTTTATTACATCTAGCTCAACACGGAATAATTTAACTTTAAGAAGAAAGAATCAACACAAAGTTAATTATGTAAAAAGTAGCAAATGGTACAGGGCCCTGCTTGGTATAGGTCCAAATATGTGAATCATCAGATGAAGAAAAACATAATGCCATTATTCAATCAGTATAGATGGACTTGGACTATTCACCATGCAGCATTAATTGAGAACACCCCACATATCTTACAATATAGCTTACATTTTCATAAATTTATACTTCTGGTAGACCTAGTTCTGACTGTAATGGCTGCTTCCTCCACTCACTTCTCACCACTTTTGCTAGTATTCTTTTTAATATTAATTCTTATCACTCTATTTTGTATTAAAAGAAAATCCGGTATGGTTGTTTGGAGCTGGGAGCTCTATGGCAGGAGCCTGTGTGGGATGGATCTCTGATTATCTGCTGTGAGCTGAAGGCTTGTCTTGTATTTCCCAGTGAGCGCATGAATGCAAGAGCACACTGTGGATGCTTGATTACTAGACGATGAATTGCATTGATTAAACCACAGAAAAATCCTATTCCATACATCCCATAAAATCTCCTCTCCTAAATGTCACTTCAGATTTAGATAGCAATGATGAATCATGGCTTCTGAAAGACCCTATTTAAAATGGGCATCTGTTGCCTGGGAACTGAGCAAACCACACTGACAGAGTTTTATGGATTATTTTATCAAATTAGCTCCTATCATCAAGAAGCTCTTGAGAGTGTGAGACTAAAAAAGAGGAAAAGCAAGACAACACATCATAACCACAATAGTCATTTTAATAGAATTTTACAATTCCTTTGCCCTGTGTGTAATTTAGACTCAATTTATTTTTGTAATAGATACTGTTATTGTGATTTTTCTTATCATATCTGTTGGAAAGATATACATTCAGGTGCAGAATTCTGTACCAAGAACATATAAGATGTCTTTCATGTTCCAGGAAATTTTCACCTTCCAATTTACTCTCCTAACTCACATATCATAATTAATTTAGGCCAAGTTTGATGCCACAATAAAGATGAGTGTAATATGTGTGTGAGATACTCTTTCCATTCATGAATATCCTCTCAAACAACTCTTCCCTTTGTCAAGTATTCATACAATTCAGTATATGAAGTTCATCTTAAAATTGCTTCAAAGGAAGTTTTATGTAAACTGTTCTCTGTAGATATGTGTTTTGATTTATCAGGATGTGTATATAGTTCACTTTGAATGAACAGATTGTAGATATGAGATATAATAATTTGATAAATTATTTTAATAACTAAAGACCTTGTAAGCATTTGCTATATATGTGTGTTGAGTCTTTTTTAAAGTTAATTAGTAAAGATTCTAGAACATTTCATAGGGTAGTATGAAATTCTTTCTACTCACTCATTAACAGCATAGGTGAAGTTAAGTTTTCAGGAACTGAGTTTCCTCTAAAACAAAACTATAAAACATATATGAGTCAAAGGAATTAACTAATGAGAACATGCTCAAGAACAAAATGTACAATATCTGCTTTATCAAAATCCAAGTTTAAAAGGTTATATTAATCAGAATTCAATTCAGAAATTACAACCATGAGAAAATTTATGAAAGGGGGCTTTTCTATGGGAACCAGATATTACATTATTATGGGAGGGGCTGAACATCAAAGTTGAGTATAGAGGTCAGAGTAAAGTTACTATTCACCTTCCAGGGCAGGGGTAGTTATGAGAAGTTGAGTTTTCACGGGAATCTAGGAATTCAGACATCTCCACTCAGTGACTGTGGGTCATGACAGGTCGCCAAAGGAAAAGTCTATATGATAATTCCAGGGTTACAGCTGGTCAGAAGGAAAGATGAGAAATTAAGAGTGGGCAAAGTGAGACTACTAGCAGCTTGGGTCAGTGCTCAGTGTGTTTAATTAACCACTCTGATCTTTGGAGAAAAGCAACTCTTGCTTCACTACCCTCTTCCTTATCTCATATATGTTTTTATATTGTTAAACTGACTCAGAAGCATATTGGAAAGGGATCCTAGAAAATATAAAGTTCCCACTGAGACCAGTTGAGTTGGAAAAAAATAAATAGATCAAAGACTGAGTTCAAGTTTCTTTTTGAAGCAGTAGTATATCAAGGTCAACAAGTGAATAACTCATATTTTCCATAGAGATTCTGATTTTTAACTAGTTTATACATAATGCAACTTCTAGGGCTAGAATAAGTTTTAATTAAGGCTTAAGAACAGTAAATAGTATTTAATGATCAAAGAAGAATGGTAGCAACATCTCATAAATACCATACCATACCAATCTCAAAAATTGATACCAACATCTCAATAAAAGAAGAATCTATAGCACATAAGATGTGATTACAGAGAAACAACTGTTTGAATTATGTAACATATGCTATCAAGTTTGTCACATCGCATTAAGCTGGTCTTTCAATGCCTCTATAATTAAGGAAAGAGCTCATTAAGAAAAAGATTTCGTAATTTTCACCATGGAAACTAGATACAAATGGTCCTGAAATAGTTAGACGTAAAAAATAAAATTTTCAAATACAGCAACTGCCAACATCAATTTGGATTAATACTACACTATAAATAATTTTTATCCTTTAATGTATTAATATAGATAAAATTGATTGCTCTTTAATCCACAGGGCGGTGATTGAGAAGACTAAATGGAGAGATGACGTCAAGATTACTGAAAGAGCTAACTGTGATATGGAAACTTAAATGGGTTAAGAAACACCCAGCAGGACCAAAGATTTAATCCAGTGGTTCCAGCACGTGCTTTGCAAGTTCAAGGACCAGGATCTCGGGTAACCACATACAATAAATGTCAGGTGTGGTGACTCATGCCCATTAGAAAGAAATAAAGAAAGAAAAGAAAAGAAAGACACCCAGTAAATCGCCGGATGTGTATGCTCACTCACTGGCATGAGAACTTCCGTAGCAAGTGCTATGAAGTCAGTAGTCAGTGTTTGAGATTCAGGGAAGTTTTGACTTTTGTTTGTTTGTTTGTTTGTTTGTTTCCTGAGAAACAGCTATTTAATTTGATACCTAAAAAGAATTGATTAGTCAAAACAGCATGAGGCAACATAAATTCTGAGTTGAGGATGATAAAGTAAAATGTAGTGTGTACAGAAGGAAACAATAAATATAAGAAGGTTAACAGGGAAAACCCTCACATTAGGATCTGCTGATGGGAGAAGACTCCACCAGGCCAAAGCAGAAAGAAAGGACAGCAATATTAGCCAGAAACAAGCAGACAAAGCAGCACCAAACCACATAGGATGCTAGGGAATAGGTCTCAACTAAGGAAAATCTTCCTGGATTGTAAGAGATCAGTCATATTTATAAACAGGAAGTTAGCACCTCAATGATCTTCCATCCCCTTAGGTCTGTATCTTCTAAATCTGTGCCCTCTTAAGATAGCCACTGGCCACACGTTGTCACTGAGAACATATAGTGGTGCCAGTCTGAATGGAGATGCATTGGAAATATGAAAACAAGTTGCAAACCCTTAATATAAAGTGAGTTTGAAGCATTTTGGTAATAATTTCATATCAGATGCATGTTCAAATTGTAACACTTTGGATGCAATGAGTTAAATATGTTGCACTATAAGAATTACTTTTACTTTTTTTCTTTTTACTCTTTTTTATGGCTACTAGAAAATTAAAAATTGCATATAAGACTCCAGTTTATTATTTATTGTACAATGCTGTTGTACATCATTTGTTTCCAAGGAACTACAGAATGCTGAAGATTTATCTGGAGTGAAGATTTTTGATGACCCAAATAGAGATTTTCTTCTCATTAAATCTGAACTCTACAGAAGGTTAGATGTAGCCCTGAGACTCTTCCTAGGAAAGAGCCAAGTAACAAGATTATCTACTATATACACTTCAGGAGAGCCATTTAGAAGATTGTGTGGGAGTTAAAATATATGCACATATTCCATTATATATTAACAAGATAGCTCAGAGACGACTCCTACACACTACTTAGAATACTAGCTTAAATTTTTTCCACCAGTAAAGTAACTCTGAATAAAAGGAAGAAAAAAAAACTAGCAGTAGTACAGTGAATTCTACCCAATCTAGTTAAATGGCAAGAACTTTTTTGCAGAAAATGAAATTTTCCTAAGTGTTCTTTAATACAGTCTTGCCCAAATTCTTTCTTTCATGTGGGCAGCTAAAGAAGCCCATTACTTTTTACTGAAATTTTATGATTGATCTTTTTCATATTTAAAACAATATGATAAACATTTATTAAATTGTGTTTAGTGTAAATATAGCTGTGCAAGTTTCATTTCTTGGCTTCAGGGACTTTGTAGTCCAACAGAAGAGATTAATGCACAATGCAATACAATAATGTGAAAATTTGAAGCCTCAAATTATATCTCAGGTACAAAGGGAATTTTTTTTTCTAAGAAGAAATACATGAGTTTTAATATCTATGGTATACTATCTATTTTTACTTTTAAAATGTATGTGACTACATGCAGTCTGGGAAATATTTAGCAATATTTCAAAACTGTTTCACACGATGTAAGTGACATTACCCCTTAAATTTAAAAATTTGCTTTGGAATATATAAGAAAATAAGAATGTGTAAATGTTCTTACCATTTTCTACTTCATTATAATTGAATTAGTATCTTCCCATCTCTTTTTCTGTAAACAGATTTTGCAGCCTTACCTACTCAATGTGCCTGACAAGATTATGTATAAAGATTATGATTTATTTACAGAAGAAATGTACCATGAATAGCAGTAACACTGGACTTCTCTCAGTGCCCCATTTACTTTCTGACGTGCTATATATTTTGCTGGTGAAAAAGAGGTCAGGTATATCAAAAGTAAGTGTTTTCTATAGATGGCAAGTTTTATTTTTTTTTGAAGAACTAAACAATAACTATACCTCATACTACAGCCCTATGATGATCTCAAAATTGTCCAATTAAGAGTCATTTGATTACTTGCCAATCTTATGGCTGAGGCTGTAGACTAAGTAGAAAGTTTAAATGAGATATTCATATCTTTTGCAGTTTTAAAAATATTATTTCAAAAAACTGTCATTTAAAAGTCATACCATGTCAGATTTTATATTGAGATGATAATTGAATTTGATGGGGATATATCTCATTTTTCTTAAAGTCACCCCCAAACTGGTAGAGTATTGGAATATTATATATTGTACTTTCTTTTTTCTCAACTTTACATTTTCATTTGAAGGGAGAAGGAGGATATTTTTGTTCAGAAAACTGATTAGACAGTGTAATGAGAATGTAAATAAATATCATTAAATTTAAAGGGTTGGCATAGGAGGCTCCAGCCCATCCAACATGGAGTACACAGATCAGTTTTTTTCTACACTGAGTTAAATGGAGGCCCAGTCCTTACAGCAACTCTTAGAGGACTCTGAAAAGTAGCTGGCAGCCCTAAATTTCATTATCAGTGAATCACTGGCAACTTCAACATTAATTTTTCTTCCAGTATTTCCCCAACACACCAGTGGGCAGAAAAGAGTTGAAAGCTCTCAGGCTAGAAGTAAGAATGGGAAATAAAAATTTTAAGAGAGTACAGAGAAACTGCTTGATTTTCTTCTTCCTCATTTTTCTGCTCTCCTGTGGCTAAATCCTTAGAGATTTTTTTTGGTATTTTTGCTGTCCACAGGAACCAACATTCTGAATATGGACTGTGTTTCTTCTCTGTGTTCAGTAGAGGAGTTGTGGCTCCAAAAAGGGGGCCAAACCATGAGCTTGGATTTAATTGCTTTCTGCTTGTCTTTCCAGTGTTTGGCACCGGATTTAGACACATCTCAGAAATACACTGATAGAGAAAAATTTTAACTTCTCTTTGAAAGACCATACAGAAGAATTTTAAAAAAACTAGAATACATGGAAGATTCTGGAGGAGAAGGAACTCAGCAAATCAACCCTAAAGGACTCTTTACAAACTTTGAATTCATTTCCAAACTAGTCCTGAAGTGAATCTCATACTATTCAGCCTAAAAAGACAGAACTGAGCATACACAACTCGGCTGATGTGCTGAGGCCAGCCAATAGGTGGCGCAAGCACTGAACAGATCCAAATCGGATGCTCTTTGACTGCAGGGTTACATCTTGATAAACCTGTCATAAATTCAAAATATCAGACATAGAAAATGCGCTTAATACATCCTGTCTATCAAGTATCATGACTCAGCAGCTCTATCCAACAGGGCATTGACCACTTTCCCTCATGGTTTCGCAGCTGACAGCTGAGAGTCACTTCCACTGGCCCAGCTCTGCAATTGACCTATCTTAGAGCTGATCAAAACACTGAAAGAAAATTAAAATTCACAATTTTGATTATGAGTTCTACTGAACATGTATCACTTTCAGCCCATCACAACATTGAAAAAAATCTTAATTTGAACCATGATGATTCAGAGTTTGTATCATGGGTGCTTTGGAAACTATGCTGACTTCTAACACCATGCATCAGAGCACTCAAGTCTGATCTTACCAAACTGAAAGCTAAGAAAAATATTTGTTGAGTGCTATAGCACAGTGGTACCATGCCTAATTGGCAAGTATGAGGGCTTGAGTTCGATTCCAGGAACAAAAAAGAAAAACAAAACAAAAAAACAAGTGTCAGCATCTTCCTAAAGATTTAAAAAAGACTCAGTCTCACAATATAGTATCCAAAATACCCAAGATATGGTAAAATTGGCACACAAACTAGCAGAATGTCAGCCTGAATGGGAAAATTAAATCAATGGATAGATATGTACGCAATATTGCAGTCAGGTTGGAATTATCCACTGCTAAAACCAAAAGAAAACAACAGAAACTATACCAAATACTCAGAGAATAGAAGAGAAATGGAAAACAAAAAATTTTAGACCTAGAAAACTCAACAACAAGAACAAAATACTAAAAACAAATTGAAAATGTAAAAAATAAAACTTTTTCTTGAAAAACTCAGATGCAGAATGAAGATGACAGAAGAAAGAACCAAGAAACTTGATTAACAAGATAGACCAACCAAACGACTTAACCTAAGAACAAATGGGAAAAATCCTGATAACAGAAAAAGATCCTCAGCAATATGTGAAATAAGAACAAAAATATTTACCACGCATATCACTGGAGTCCCAGGAGAGGACGTAAAAAGCTGTGCAGAAAAGCAGTGAAGAGATAAAGGCTAAAATGCCCCAAATTTGGTCAAGGAATTACACCTCCAATTTCAAAAAGTTTAGTGAATACCAACCAGGATAAATTTAAGTGAACCCATAATAAATGTGTGACCAGCAAACTGTTGAAAATGAAAGACAAAGAAAAAAGTCCTGAAAGCACCCAGAAATTAGAAGTACAAGGAAGCAGGACAACTTTAAAGTTAATGAAAAGAACTCAACCCAAACTTCTACAGAAAGTTGGCCTTCTACATTGACTATACCAAGTATTTGTAATAGTAGATGACAGTAAGCTAACAGCTGAGATTTATCATGAGAAATTCAATCATATAACTATAAAGGCTAAGAAATTCTGTATCTGCCACCTCTACTTTGAAACCCAGGAATTGGGTTGAGCAAAGATTGGAGAGTCAGGAGAAACAGTAACATAAATCACGGTACAAGAGAAGAGAAGATCAATGTCCAGCTGGAACGGACAGGCTGGAAGCAGATAAAAAGGCAAACTTCTCTTTCCTCCACATTTTATTGGGGCCCTGCAGCACAGGGATGGTGGTCACCTGTATGGAGCAGGCAGTCTACTTTGCAGAGTCCACAGATGCAAACAGCAATCTCATTGGAGACACCCTCACAGATATGCTTAAGAATCAGGTTTAATCTAGGCATCCCATGTATCAGTCAAACTCAAGCACAAACTGACAATGATGAGGTCTGGTCCAATGTCAAGTCATCTGCTACTGGGAAAAAAGCAACTAAGTTTCCAGCGATTCTCTTGAAACAGAGTTTCCATTCTAACACAGATAGTGAGGTGGAACCATTACCCACATTCCTAGTGTGTTTTATACACCTTATGTTCAGCAGGTTCTGAGCATTGGAAATCAAGAAAATCTGAACTGAATTTCTAACTATACTTCCTTGGTCAGGGGAACAAGTCCAAGAGGTTAATGAGACATGCTGTATCTTTGCTGTGAAAAATAAAATCAAGGACTGAAGATATACTGGTTAAACTGAATTACACTATGAATTACAGAAACAAACACTTTGGGGTTATCTAGCTTTCCAGAATAAACACAGATATCTCTTTCTTTTCTTGTCAATGACAACTAGTGTTTATAGAACAAGAGTCAGATGTTGCCTCTTGATTTCTTTTTTTTTTTTTTTTTTAGTTTTTTGAGACAGGGTCTCGCTTTGTAGTTCAGGTTGGCCCTGAGCTCAGCCTCAAACTCACATCACAGCAATCCTCCTGCCTCTGCCTCCCAAGTGCTGGGATTACAGGCGTGAGCCACCACGCCCGGCACTGCTGTATGTGATGCTGGTTGCTGCTGGGCATGAGTTTCCATGCCCAGTATGGTATGTGGTTGCCGGGGATCAAACCCAGGTCCTTGTGTTTGCAAGACAGGCGCCGGAACCACTGAGCTAACTCCCCGGCCCTGTTGCCTCTTGATTTCTAAGATGTGATGTTGGACAGAGAAGAATGTATCAGACTGACAATTGCTCTTTCCGGCAACAGTGAGCCCTGAATGAAAGTGTAGGGGAAAAAAAAAAATTGGAAATTAATTTTATATTGAGAGTGGGTGTTCAGACACAAAGGAATAAATTAGCTTAAGCTAAGAGAAACCAACAGCCAAGACTACTGTAGGGACAGAGTAAATTCTTTTCCAAAGTGACACAGAAGTCTATTTTAACATTTTCTCTCTATGCAAAGTATAATTGTGAATACTGATAGAAGAAATGAGAAATAAAACTGGTTTCCTATAAAAGTCCAGATTTTAATGAATGCCTTGAATGATTTTAGAGGCTGTTACTTCAATCCAGCAGACATCCGTATTAACATCTTCCAGCTCCAAATATGTTATGCATAAAATAAACACTCACATAATGCGGCTCCTTAGGCCAATGTCTCTATTGTCTTAGATGTAAGAAATTGTCCTTGAAACAACTTGAATATTCATGCAAGAGCTTAATATAAGTCTAAGTTCCTTATCAAAAAACATCTTTAAGGGCCGGGGATATAGCTCAGTGGTTCCAGTGCCTGTCTTGCAAGCACAAGGACCCGGGTTTGATCCTCGGTAACCACATAACAATACTGGGTGTGGAGACTCACCCCAGCAGCAGCCAGTACCACATACCACAGTGCTGGGCGTGGTGGCTCACGCCTGTAATCCCAGCACTCGGGAGGCAGAGGCAGGAGGATTGCTGTGATGTGAGTTTGAGGCTGAGCTCGGGGCCAGCCTGAACCACAAAGCAAGACCCTGTCTCAAAAACCTTAAAAAAAAAAAACTTTAAGTAAATCATGCCACCATATAGGGGATTCAGTAAAATACTGGAGTATGGCATGAATGCTTAGAGACTTAGCACTCATATCTCCTGTTATTGAAGTTATTTAATCTGTGTCAGGAAGGGAGTCTTCTACTCAAAATCCTTGTAGACATGCAATTTACAAATTCTCTGAAAAGCCAGAATAATATAGCCTTAGATAACACTTAAGAAATACTACCCATGACTTGTTAGGAGATTTTAATCTGTGAAGACGAGAATCACCTTTCTGTGAGCCAATCACATCAAGATTTTTTGAGGCCTATTTTACATATTTTAGAAGTTCTCAGATGATAATAATATGCAGTTAATGTTAAGAGCCACTGAATATTCTCCAAGTAATAACAAGAATTAAATTTATGTGCTGGTTATAGAAAAAAAAAAAACTATACTGAGCTGAAATAACCAGTTACTTTTGTTTACTTAAAGAAACAGTGAGGGTTGAAATGAAATCACTCTATGTGGTCTTAATGATGGCTTTCTTCTTTGAGTACTTCACCTGGAAAAGCATTATCTATACTTTCCCAGAACTTGGCCCTCAATGTGAGGCAAGGAAGTATTAAGGTACCCAATGAAACATCAAGAGCTCATCCTCCTGTTCCAGTTTTTGATCAAGTTGCAAGCATCCACATACTCTGTATCTTTGAGGTGGACAGTGATCTCTAACTTTACAGACAATGCTAGCTCTATTAAGAGATCATAATCAATGATGCTGAGCCAGGTAGAAACAGCTCTCAAGATGAAGACAGGGACTTGGTTGTCCATGCATACCCACATCATCCTTGCCTATCAGCCGTAGTCAGTTCACATGTGGACGGAAATTGGAAGAGCACCGACCGTGGTTGCTGCTGTGAATGGAGCCACGCCTCAGTGAGACCACTGCATATAGGTAGTGTGTGGCCATTATCCTAGTTAAGTGGCCATGCTTAGCTGACAAGCTTTATGATAGGCAATTGCAGGGTAAGATGGACATGATTTAGAGAATACATCCATTCTAACCCATGGAGCCAAAAGAAAGAGCTCATCTCCTCACAACCCCAGTGTGTTTGTCAGTGTTTTCTTATACGGAGCACTTCACAGAAAACTGTTATATAAGCATTTTGCCTTCCTTATTATACAGGACATCGGGATTAGCAATGCTCAGGTGTTAGAGGAGCAATTATCCCAGAGAACTGTACCTTCGTGGTTTGGTGTTACCATCAATGATGTCAGTTCCTAAAACAGCAAGATGGCCTGGATGAGAGGGATGTGATTATATTCATTACAAATCTCACAGGTAACTCGTGTGTTGTAACGGGCCCTTCTCATTCCTCACCTAATATCAACTCCACTTTCTTCTATCCTAATGGAGCAAGAGTTCCAGTCAGTGAAACATAAGCTGATGGATCCTGAGGAAAATGGTTTCCTGTTTGAGTTACCGTATCTGCTTATCCCACTTGTTTTTTTGTTTTTGTTTTGTTTTTTTTTGTTGTTGTTGTTGTTGTTTTTTTTTCCTTTATCCTAAGTTTAGGCCCGATGCCAGGAACCTGGAATGTAAGGGACGTTGACCTCTATGTTTTGTAACAGCCCAATAATATACGAAACACCCTCACTTAGACTTGTAAATACATTTTTAAAAATCTTGTAACTCACTTAACCTACTGTTATCTCAGTGTTCAAAGTGTTAGGTCAGTGCAACGCCATGCAAATCTATTCTGAGGTGAATTTCTGAGAGAAAGCAACAGCTGCAACAACAGCAATAAAAACTACTCAGAAAAACTAAGAAAAAGTCGTAAACTAGTTCAGAGAACACTCAGTCGGACAATCGGAAAATGGAGCTAAAAGAAGAAGAAATGAAAATAGGATTGAAAGAGACAAAGTACGCAAAGTTGAAATGCAATTCATACAGTTAAAAACTTCCTCTTACTATATTTTCTGTGTGTGTCTGTGTGTGTGTGTGTATGTGTGTGTGTGTACATGATGTGTGCACATATGTGCTTCTCTGGTCCAGAGACACATTTATTTTTCTTTAGTTTTTTTTTTTTCCTCCATTTTCAGAGGCACATTTATAAGGACCGCAAGTTACAATTGGTAGGCAGGGATAATACATGAGTATGAATATGAAAGATATAAGTCTTCTTCTTTGGAAGAAGACTTGGAAAAATAAATGACAATACCAATTGTGCAAGCTTGTGATCATATGTATTGTATTACTTTCAAATAAAATGTGTTAGTTCACTTGCATAAATCAAAGATGGAAGTCAGTGGAACACTGAGCAAATTTTTTGGAAGAAATTGACCCATGGATCTGACATTAATAGACATATAAAATAGGTACTGCACACAAATTGGATGTGCTACTTTGGGAGGTTGATAAACTTGTCATCTGAAGTGTCCAAATGTATGCTATTATCTGAAGAAGTGATTGGAAAAAATATAGATGACTGACAGAAAGGATTTTAATGTTTCATATGGGTCCCCAATTTAATGTAGAACCTGGAATTACTAATTGATGTGATATTTTGACAAGTATTTTGTTATGAACTAATCATAGCAGTACTTTGGTCAGTAATAAAATTTGGTAGCGCATCAATTTCTGGTCTAGAAAACACAAGCTTCACTTCCCACTGAGATTGTCATCTGAAATCAATGGATGGTTCAGAGTTACTGAGCTGTTTTCAGATGTGCTGCTTTTCGTTTTTGAAAAATAATGCCTCAACATCTCTCAAATCAACTTACATTTTTATCTCTCCTAGTCTCTTACTTGTTGCTTTATATCTGTTTCTAGCCTTTTTATTATAGGGATTCATTTTCCCACTTGGCTATATAAGAATACTTCACCCCAGAAAACTGGGCCATACTTTATACATGATATTGATTCTCAACTAGACAAATCTTTGAACTAGATCAGCTGACCAAGATTTACCATCTTTCTTTGAAATTGTACTTGTTTATCTCTTTTACAATGACTCACACATGACCTTTTGCACAGCAGGCATTTAGCAGTGTCTGGGGAACTGCATGCTGGGTAATGACAGCTAACCCTCAGGATTAGCCTCGGAAAAGGTCTTTGTTGATTTAAACTATCACCATATCTGAAATTCCTGGCCAGGATCATTCGCTGAGGTAAACACACACATAATGCAAATTGAGGCAGTGAGATATGAGAGGCTATCTGAGGGATTACTGAAAAATGTTTAGGTTCTGCAATTTCTAAAAGCATTTCTGACTTTAAAGCATTTCTGACTTCATGTATAATAACATGAAACTGGAGAGAGTTAAGAGAGAATCACAGACAAATTTTCCACAGTGACATAACGGACCTCATTTTTAAGGCTTCTTTGGAGCAACCAGAAACATCCTAACAAAAAGGTCCAGATTTCAAGGGCGCACTGACAAAATGTGGAGTGAGGTTCAATCTGCATTTATCCCAGCTCAGTTTTGATACCGTCTCTGCATCTTTGTTTCATTCTTATATTTTCCAAATAATTTTTATGAATACATATCTTTTATAACTATTTCCTCTCTTTTAAGGTCTCATATTTGCTTTATTACAGAGAAATATGTTCTCTGCTAAATTCCTTTCTTCTATTTTTTTCCTGGTCAGCAGCATACATATTTTTTGTAATATTTATATTGCAATATTAAATTATAATATAAATCAGGTATTCCATATTTTGTGAGCCTGCCTTCTTTACATTTCTACAGACTGTAATCTGATTTATGAGTCCCAAACCCAACCAGGTGTCTAGTTGGCAAATTATAAATAATAGAAAAAAATGAACGTACTGTCGAGCTCTTAATCCTCATAAAGCAACATGCCAGGTTAAGATAGATTTATAATGTTCACTTTTGACTGTTCAAGAAAATTTGACCTAGGTCCCATCTGTAAATCCATCTTTGATCATTTTTTATATAAGACACAACAGTTTTCCAGTAACGCATTGTACAATACACACACGTAAAAAAGGAGAGACTTCTCAAAGAAGTTTAATGTTTTAAAAAGTGTCTACATGCATGAGTATCTCAAGGCTTTAATTTCTTTTCACTTCAGGAAGGCTGTGATGTATAAACATTTTACAAATCTGATCTAAAACAATGATTTAAGTAATCTGTGCTTTAATGCAAAAATGAATCAATTTGCTTAATTTCTCATGTAACATGTTTATTAAACATTTCAGTGTCAATAATTTCTTAAGATTGCAACATTAAACTTTGATATGGAACTAGTACCATCTCTACTTATGGGAATATATTTTGGACTTTTTAAACAACTTGAGTAAAATGAATGTCACTGTCTTTAGATTGTGCTTGGAGTAAAGCCAAAGAAACATCAGCTCATTCTCTCAAACTAATAAAACATTTAATAATGCAGTGTTGCTTACAACATTAATGCTATGATTATGGTAAATATTCTAATTTTTGCTTCTGTTTGTTACTGAAGTGCAATATATCATCCCAAAACATTAATGTTTCATTCAATTTGGATTTAAATATTGAATTTTTCACCTGGGCTCCAGAAATCCCCAGAAAGATTAACATGTAACTTCCTTTTCCCAACATTTAACCATAAATTTTCAAGGTCAGATTACTTAGCTACCATAGGACCTGTACCGGGAAGTATAACTTTTTAACAATAATTTTTTAAAAATAAAAATAATTATCTCTGCATCAAAGGGGGTTAGAAATCACCAAAGTTCCAAAGAGTATGTGCTTCGATTATTGTTCCCACGTGTTTCTTTGACAATATAAAGTGACAATGTGTACTGTCTTTAGAAATATACATTTATATATAAAGTTTTGCATTCAAATCTCTTTATTTTGATTACCTATGACTAGAGACCACAAATCAAATATAAACTCTATATAATATAATCCTCATTTCAGAAGCATATATATATATACACATATATATTTGTAGAACAATCCACTGTTTTACATGTGATTCTTACTTTAAAAAATGCTATTTACAATTTTATGACAGAGAAATAACCTCAGCTTTTAATGGTAGTGAAATGAAAGGGGGATTTTTGTTTAACTGTCTCACCTTGTGCAGATGAAATTAAGTGATATTGTGGAAAGTGTCCTCAAGAGCAAGACTATGGTCTAAACTATGAGGAGAAAAGAACAGACTTGCTGCATCTGGGTCTACGTTTTAAAAAAATATGACTGTTGATGCAATCATTCCTCTTCACCAAGAAACCAGTGGCCTATGTGAGGACCTTGAAATTTGTAATACACAACAATCAGACCATTCTTCCTTTACTCATTTTAATATTCTCATTTCTCACTATGGCATCTCAAGGCCATCAATTTAGGTTATTTAGCTACAATGCTGTCACTTTCTTAAATTCAAGGTATTTTCAACACGTTTTTTGAATGAGAAGAGGCCCCAAAAGAATCACATTCACTGTAGTCATGTCTCTTTATTGCTCCGATAGCTAAAGATGTATTATGGACTTCATGTGTATATCTCAAAGCCGAAACTATTAACATGACCAAAAGTAGGACAGTTGGCTATTTCTGGTTCTCCAAAACACAAAAGCCTCTGAAACAAAGGGAACGCCAGCACCTTTTCTTTTGATATTTCAAACTTCTAGCTTAAAAATAAAGTATGTTGACCAGAAGGCTACTTTGTGAAATTCTCATATTTTTTTCATTCTCTAATCTACTGATGTTGAAACACATCACCCTGGAGACTTAGAGTAATCATGTCCTAATTTGTATAGACAGTGCTAATATAAAAACTTTACTGAAAATCATATTTTTACTGGTAATATTTCAACATATTTCAAAAAAGATTTATTCCACTTAAAAGAGAATATGTGGTAGATAAGAGCCAGAAATTAGAACGATGACAAAGTAAAAAATGTTACCTTATAGTAAATCTGAAAACAAAATATCAAAACTGATTCACAGTTTTGGAGGGAATTGGATAATTATGTTTACATTTGGTAATAGTTTAGAAATATAGTCATATTGACTCTATTGAAGATCTAAGTACATTTAAAAAGTGAGCTGCAGTAAAGCAAACATTTATTGTTTGTTCTAGATCTAATTTTTGTCAAGCATATGGGTAAAAAAATGAGGTTTCCAATTGATTTTCTGAAATGTGCAGGAGATAAAACAAAGTTAATTATTGAAACATTTCTCAGCAGAGACTATTTACTCAACAACATAAGGAGAAAATATAGAGATTGGGTGGTTTGGAAGTTTCCATTTTTTTTTTTCTAGTACTAGGGACTGAAACTAGGACTTCCTGCATGCTAGAAAAGTACTTTTGTGCTGATCTTTATCCCCAACTTGAATGAGTCTTCCAAAATCACTCTCAGAAAGGAGAGAGGTATTAGTGTAAATGCTACATGACAGACACCCACTGAAAATAAAGAGATTTTGTTGGACTTATGTCTGCATCAAGTCTTTTCTGAATTAACTGGATTTCATATATGCTGTTGTGTGTTGGTGTGATTGATGGCTATAGATGAGTTATGTTATTTATGAAACCATCAATTGTGTTGGGGTTTGTGTGCACTGCCACAAAAGCACCCCTCATTTCATGCTGAAAGAGCCTGTGACCTACTTGTTGGAGCCTCTTTTTTATTCTTTTAAAATAAAATAAGAACTTGTACTTAGGATTTGTTTGATCTGGGAAGTTACAGGTGTATCTATAATCAAGATGCATCAAGAGTAATGAAGAAAATATATCAAAATCTTTATTTTTTTTCAAGGATAGATTTTTTCCCCCTAGAAGAATGAAATTATTTTTTTAAATCTAAATATATTTATTTGTAACTTTCCAGGTACTTTGATCTATTAAGTATCTGTTGTAAATATGTGTTCCAAATCTCTGCCTCCAGGTGTGTATAAAGTTTATTCTTCCCAATTTATCAGCCAGATTATGCCATTTGTTTTCTACTAACCTCTTGACAACATTAAGTAGCATACTTGGTGAAGGACAGGGATCACTACTGCAGAATAATGATTGTGTAGAGTGAAGGAAACTACGTTGACTTTGAAAGAATATGGCAACCAATGGCAAGGTGAGGGCCTAGAGCTTCCAAAAAGTGTATATATTTTAGGTAGTCATATTGGAACAGTACATGCTGGACAGTAGAGATATAGGAGAAGTTACATGCTAGTCTTCTTATTAATAATATCCATAAATCTGCTTACATTTTAAACATTCTGTTTTGTTTTATTTTGTTTGAATTTGGATATCTGTATACATTTCTGATTTGTAGGGCTAAGTTGATCTTTTTATTCCATTGTAACTGAATAATATTCATTTCTGTGCTAGTATTTTTCTTTTATGTTGGTATTACTAAATGTGTGCTTGCTTACTTCTACCCAGTTCTTTTTCAGTACTTCAGGCCACTCGCAACTCTATCTGTTGGAGCCACAGTTGCTCAGTCCATATAGTTTCTACCTGCCTTTAAAAATCCATTGTGTCACGAAGCCCCTTCTCTCAACTAGACTTATAAAAGAGGAAATACATCAATGAAAAGCCACTCACTTCATAAGTTAGGAGTTTTACAATTACGCCTCCAGATTTCCTACAGAGTTTGGGAAATCTATGTACAAAAAATTCGAGATGATTTCAAAGGAAAATACAGAGTTTTGTTTTTTTTTGTTTTTTCATTTCCTCAGACTCATTTCTAATATAAAATCCATCTTCCTCCTTTCCTGCTGCAAGATATGGTACAAAATGCTCTAAGATAGCTACACATATACACGGTAACCTCTAGAGAGTCTGCAAAAGCAGAAGATAAGTCTGAACATATTAATACCTGGAATACAACAACATTATTTCAACATTATAACAATAACTTTTTTGTTAAATGAAAGAAAAAAATGAGATACTGGATATACATCTTTGCTAAAAATATAATCTTTTAAGAGAATCTGAAAATTGTTATGAAGGAACTAAATTGTTGAGAACTGTTAGATTCAACACAAGAGTATTAATTTACAAAAGAAATCCAAACAGTTTCAAGATTAATCTTTAAAGACCTTCTTGATGTTAAATGATTCCTGGCTACATACTGTATGAACATTACAAGGATATAATTCATACACATTTAGTTTTACAGTCTAAAAAATCCTGGAAACAGGATGTAATTGTGTCAATTCTAGATGCCCAAAGGAAATACAAAATCAAACATAACCACACATCACAGCATCACCCATGGTTTAAGATAGAATCTAGTGTCAGTCTTTAAGATCAGTTCTTCACAACCTTTTCCTTCTGAATAACTTTATTTCCTCTTTATTATACTTATGCATTCATTGAAATTAGCCCTCTAGTAATAACAACACAGTTTAAATTGCTGTTGGTGGAGTCCTGATTTATTTTTTTTTCCTCTGCTTTTATTTGTGCTAATCTTTGTGCATGTGAATTTTCTACCACATTGCAACAGGCAAGCTTTGGTACGATTTTCCTACACAAAGGGAAATTTCGAGTACAGAATCTTAGCTACTAGGTCCTGCATTGCCATTTTATTTTTCTCTTCTTGGGTGAATTTAGCGGAAGGAGATGGGGAAAGGGAGAGGAAGGAAACAGGATGATGAAGGAAGAAGGAAAGAGTTCTCAGCTATGTGGAATCTTGATTCACGACTTTGCCTCCATTCATGGTTGGTGTTCCAGAACTTTTCCTCGAACGCCCTTGTTTTTCTCCAATTTCATGTAGTGAGGGTTCTCTGTACATACACACTGGAAAGCAAAATCACAACAATTACTTAGGATGGAGGTCACTGATTTGGCTGCCATAACTTCTCAAACTTTTTTTCTAGAATATTCTTCAGGGACATGACAAGCTGTGCTCCTCACTGTGGAAGAACTTTAACTTGCTGCTATCTTTATGGAACACCCACTCTTCCCTCCTAGTTCTGGTGGTCAAGACCTTTTAAGCCTTCTTGAACTGCAGATATGTGAGTGTTTTCTGTTTTCTGTTAGATAAAGCTTCAGCCTTTACGGTCTTCTAACCTAGATAACAGGATTTTTCACCTGGAGTTAGGAAAGAAATTGGAGGTGTAGTATTTAAGGGTAGAAGTTGCTATTTTTCTTTTTGATCCTTACTGCAATCTAGATGGGGGAGGAAAAGATATTAACCGGTGTGCTCCTAATCTTTACCCTACTCGAAGAATTATGATATTAGTGTTTAGCAGCAAAAGCAACCTTTGCGAGAAATAATACTGGGCAAGAAGACAGAAAAGAAAAAAATGCATCCATTTCTCTGATTGCCCCAGATTTCCTTCATCTATTGTAAAGAACACAGTCTGGGAAAGTTATTCATCGATAGGGAATACGATTATGCAATCATGAGTTTTCAGTTCATTTCCAGATACGGTTTCTTTTCTCCTCCATTGTTTTGCACAGCTCTAAAGCCCAGTCATCTGTGAATTACCAGGGCTGTTGCCGGCTTACTGCTTACTGCAGTGTTTTCCACCTCACAGGGTTTCTTATTTTAAAAAAAAAAAAAAAAAAAAAAATATATATATATATATATATATATATATATATATATATATATATATCAGTTAAAATGGCTTAATGATCTGAATGTTATTTCCCACACCACGTCGCTTGTTCCCTTCGACATCATGGGTAAGCGTGTACATTTGGAAGGCGTGCACTCTGAGGGTGCAGGTTTCTTCCAACGTCCTCCAGACCTGAACTTCTTGTTTTTTGTTTTTTGTTTTTTTTTTTTGTTTGTTTTTTTAGGTTTTTTGAGACAGGGTCTCGCTTTGTGGTTCAGGCTGGCCCTGAGCTCAGCCTCAAACCCACATCACAATCCTCCTGCCTCTGCCACCCAGTATTGTTATGTGGTTACCGGGGAATCGAACCCGGGCCCTTGCGCTTGCAAGACAAGCGCCGGAACCACTGAGCTAACTCCCCGGCCCCAGACCTGAACTTCTTAAGCAGCAATGTGCATTTGAATCAGCACAAGACAATGGCATAGTGCAGGCTCTCCTCCAAGAGCTCTGCGGTGGGCTTAAGAATGTGAATTTTTATAGTCTTCCCAGGGGTATCGGTAGTGGTAAAACTGGACCACACTTCCCACTGTACAAATATATCTTTGAGTTATGTGTTTCTCAAGTGTCTTACGGTGTCATTACACACACATTTATTACTACATGATACAATACATTAATGCGTTTCCTCCTGACATTTCAACACTTGCTTATAACATACTTCAGTCATGTCCCTCCTACCCAGTCTCCTCTCTCCCCTTCCTCTTTGACTTCCTTGATAATCCTCCTTGGACTTTCACATTGAACACATCTTTCAAACAAGATTTTTAAGTATGTCAGTTGCTGAACCGCACGTCACTTCCGACTGCCCCAAAGAAGTCAATGCCTTTGTTGAAGTAGAGAAGTGTACAGAAGGTTGACGAGTTCAGAGAGTTGATTCTGACATTTTCAAATTACAAAGTAAATAATTTAAGTTTCTGACTTCTTGTTTTAACAAAAAAAATTTATGGAAGACCTTGAAGTCCTTGAAATCTAACAGTTCTCACATATATTTGCGACAAACTATCAAAATTTCAAAAATTAAAGTACAATTTTGTTTGTGTAAATTTTATTCGTATAAAATTGTGGCTATTTATATATAAATGATAAATTAACAGGGAAATTCAGAAAAAAATGAATAGAATTAATCAGGAAGTTATTCATAAGATACAATGAAGCAGAATTTTCCCATCTCTGTCAGCTAATCAGCTGAGGAATCCATGTATCTCTAGGTCCCAACACAGATCGCTAAACTGGATTTTTAGTGTATGAAAAGAAAGATTTCTCTCTTTTTCTCTCTCTCTCTCTAACAAAATTAGAGCACAGGTTTTGATCTGCAAGTTTCTTTAACAACATTTCAAACATACTTGAACAGCACTCTTTTCTCATTTCTATGTAGCAATACTATTTTATAAAATTTTCAACTGAGTTGTTAGAGTTCAAATTTCTCTCAATTTTCTGATGAAATAGATTCTACTTATATTTTCATTGGAGATTTATTTTATTATCTCTCTACACATTTTTGCTATTTCTCACTTGCACATAAATATTTCACTTATGATAGCAAAAAATGCACTCCTGTATTCGCCACTGCAGACAGCTTTTCCAATAATAAAAGCTGGCTGGCTGGGCCTGGATAGTCCAGGAGAAAGTTTCAAATTGACCCCTGAAATTCTGCAATTTCCATGATAAATAGAAGAACAGAAATACTTCCAGTGTCATACCAAATTCTGAACTTTCCCCTTTTTATGGGACAATTCAATCACTGGCTTTTCATTATTTCCACTAAATTATGTAATAAAATATAGGATTTTAAGCCACTATTCTCATCTTAGTTGGAAATACATATACCTATTTCCAATTCACTGATAGAAATGGCTCATTTCCCAGACCAATAAATCCTATAGATACTTGAATTTCTGTGATGCTATTTACACCATACCAAGATCATTCTAAGAATTCCATGGAAATATTATATATAATATTATATATAATATTATATATAATATTATGTATAATATATTTAAAACTTGT